>JAJJWW010011103.1:0-275709 GCA_023531295.1 Papaver armeniacum
TTCCATTAATATAATTAATTTACTAATACTTATTAGTCGATCTTTTAAAATCATTTCCTTTGAAATTTATATGTGTTGAACGGTTGATTTTATTTGTATCCAAATATATACGAAAAATACTATATTAGTCGATCAACTTTAATTACCTGGAAGATCTTAATTATATTGTTAATTGATAAAAACAGCCTAAATTATCGAATTATGGTGGCGTTTAGAATCTAAAAAAATCTTCAAAATTAAAATCGTGTGATATTTTTGCTTAATTATGTTTATATATAAGGAAAAAAAAATTGTATTTATGTTTATATATAAGAAAAAAAATCTCTGTATTACTTGGAAAATGTAGAAAACCTAAATTTCCAGATTGATTCACGGCCAGATTATCTTTGGTGGCTTGCTTAAATGTTAAGTATGTTACGAGGATATTTAGATAACCCTGAATTTTCGAAATAACCCTAAAAGAGGAAATCCATGTACCATGGGTTTCCTTTAATATCTTTAATTTCCTGATATCTTTGGACAAAAATATTGCAACAATTAAAATTTTAAAAAAATTTGGTTATGCAAAAATATATTCCTAATCACGGAGGGATTAGAAAGATATTATTGATTATTGAAAATAATATTGTTTCCTAAACACGGTCTTTGTTTATGGAATTTGTGGGTTTGGTGTATGTATATAAAGCATCAGCGTTTGCAGGTTTCTTCACGCGTTTAGAGCTCTGTTGAGTTTTTTTTTCTTTTGTATATCTTGCGATTTACGTTTTTCGTTGTCTCATTTAATTTTTGATGTTTGTTTTGCAAGTACATTCAAATGTGTAATCAATTCGGCGCTAATGGTTACAGGATTGCGGTAGTAGGAGACCATGAGTACTCGAATCGAGGAGAAGATTGCATCTTTTGAAAATAATACGCTCACACGAGGTTAAATCAGATATACCTCATCTATTACTTTCGTCTTTGTTTTATTATAATTTGGTGGTAGGTAAATTATTCATTCCCATGATATTTTTATTTTTCACTCATATAATTCAGTGGTAGTGATTTTTTTTTAGTATTAATATGTGATATTGGGTACGATATAATTAACTCTTACTCTAAATAAATTGGCATGCAATTGGCATTAAAAGTTGGGAAATATAAGAAATTTTGATCTTTACTTGAACAGAGGCTCATAGTACTCATTTTACAAGTAAAGAATCGTTTCGGTCGAATTTCTGAAACATATTTCATATGCAACTAATGTTTCTGTAGTGTTTTAGACATTAATAGGAATGTTAACCAATGGTTTGCTGATAAAGAAACCGCAACGAAATTGCATGCGGATTTCAAATATTGAAAGCAAAATTTTTAAAGAATTATCAGCTACATTTCAAAAATTATTATGGCAATTAAAAAAGTCTGTACGCTTAAGAATATTTCCGAGTAATTCTCATTTTTATATCGTTTAGTTCAAATATAGCAGTATCCTTAATTACCAAAGTCTTTTGTATCAAGGAATGAATTGTAAGTATGGTTTCTTAGTTTAATTAACTTTTTAAGTAAATCTCTCATGCAAACATATTCTACAACTTCATAGAAATATCCCATAAGGACAACTTCAAGGGTGTGTTATATAGTTGGTACAATATGAAACTATGAGCATCAGTTGATGAAAATATGGATTGTTTGGTTGCTTTTGAATGAGGTATGAGAACATGGTCTAATTCGGTTGACAATAAGATTTACACGGGCAAATATAAGGTTACTATCAAGGTGTTTTTTCGACATATTACAAGTTAGTTTAATTTCTTCCTTATCGTTATGTTTTCCATACAATACTTCCTTTTGTAGCCCTTTTCATCATATTCCTAACATATACAATAGTTATGGGTTTCAATGATCAGTGATCAGAATAAATCTATTAAAATATTACGGAGCGATACACCCCACTTTGTTGATTTTGGTCCAAGAACTGCTATTTGTTCCAATTACGGAGCGATAATGTTGTAAGGAGAAAAAGTTAATCACATTAAATATAATGTTGAATTTGGTTTATGTCGTGCAAAACAACAAAAGGAATTTTAGCCTGTCAATATAAAAGATACACCCCACTTTAATTCCATGTTTGCATTAACGTTGGCACATCTTCTTATGCTTTTAGACTAAATGGTTGAAGTCTAACTCTTTAAATTGGATCATTTGCACCAGGAGAAACAAGATCCTAGGTCAACTCGAGAGGAAAATTTTACGATCGACACTCTTTTATTACTTTCACATGCAATCCAAGTTAGCAGGCAATTGCCAATTTCTTGAAGTTGATACATGGGCAATAAGAAAACGATAGGTCTTGATGTGGTTACTCGGGTTTCTATCATGAAGTTAAATAAGCTGATGAAGGACTTGAATCGAATCGACATTTCACTAAAGTAAGATGAGGTACGTTTTAATATTTGTGCTTTCACATATCCTAAATTACTTTGGTCCTTGCTATACATATTGACATCGAAAATTACTTAAAATTTATTTTTCTTTGTTGTCTCTTTTTGCGGACTCACGATAAGACTTTTGCATTCATTCATGCTTAACTCTTCATCCTACAGGGGAGAATGCATCTCCTAGATGAACTTGGTTAGTATTTGTACATATAACATTCGTTATATTGAAAAGCATATCCTGCCGATTGTATTAATCCTAACCCAATTTAAGCTAGGAAAACAATATCACTTTTTGGTTTATATCATTGCTTGAGGATGATTCCATGAGATGAGCGGTGGACAACTAATCTTACTAATGATGCCTGGTATCCTCATACCTCATTTCTATTTGCGTGATTTTTCTTACTTCATTCCTCAAAGTTCGATAATTTCAGATGACTATAGAGTTTGCTTGCGTCTTAACCGCAAAATTAGTACAACGGGGTTAGTTGGGAATTGCTCTTAACATTTACAAAATCGCTACTATGTATCACTCCTCCGAACCCTCTGCAGAGACACCCATTATAAGTCAGCAATATCTTACTAATATTTTTATTTTTTAAAATCCTTATAATGGGTGTCTCGTTATATGGCGCATGTAAGATTCGACTTCCGCATCCGCTCACACCCAACTCACTACACCATATCAAGCATTGTGCAAAAGTGAAGGAAGAAATTGTGCAATTCATTTGGTTATTATCTCAACTGTCAACTAAAGACCCAAGGCATTAGTAACATATGAGCCGTTCACATGGCGCATTTTATTGATTGCGTCATCTTCTTCGGGAAGCACGTTAGATACTTTGCACTATTTAGAGTTAGTGATCTATTAGTATAATGTTTTTTTAGTGTCTCTAAGAAAGTGAGTCTCATTTTTCATTTAATTACTTGAAGTTGGAGCCTAGATGAGCAGTTTAGTTGGTCACTTTTGTTTTTAACACAAGTATATGAGGCGTTCATACGGTGTGTTTTCTTGATTACATCATCTTGGACAGGTTGCACTTCATATGCTTTGACCATTCAAAGTTGGCAATATATTTCTATGTTCATATAACTTTTTTTTAGGGTCTCGAATATCGTATATTGATATAATATATGGTGAGTATGATTTTCCATTTAACTACATGAAGTTAAAGTCAAGGAGCAATTAAATTGGCCGCTAGGATTCCTTCTTTGCACTATTTGAAGTTTGCTATATATTTTATATTAATAATATTTTTTTTAGTGTCTTTAATATCAAAATATTTATAAAAGTATATAATGAATGTGAATATTCATTTAACTACAGGGATTTGGATCCTGGAGATGCAGTTGAGTTCTCCAATTGACCCTTAACACAAGTATATGAACCGTTCACGTTGTGCATTTCCTTGATTGCGTCATCTTCGACGGGAAACACTTCAGATACTTTGCATTATTTAGAATTAGAATTAGCAGTCTATTTTATTTGAGTATCATATTTTTTTAGTGTCTCTAAATATCATATATTGATAAATAAAGAGTGAATATGATTTTTCATTTAATTTCATGTAGTTGGAGCCCAGAGGAGCAGTCGAGGCGATCATTGGATTCTTAACGCAAATATATGTTTTGGTATGTAAGGCATGCCGGGAGTGTACACTGGGTGATTGGCCTACCTGGAAGACGTTCCTGAGGTTTAGAAAGTAGGATATTAATGTTACTTTGTTCCTTCATTTTGAAGTTGTAAAAGTTGATTAACTAATGAATGTTGCATAGGTATTCTAATTAACATCCAACAATATTAAGGGTAATCGTGGAGTTACTTTGATCGATAGCCCTCAAATCTAGCCATACCGATTGTCATTAGAGTATTAATGTTGGCAATACCATGAATTACTTACTGATTTCAAAAGTTGGTATAATTTTCCAAAATTAATTTTCATTAAGAAATTTCCCCAACTTTAACCTATACATGGCCTGTGGCTCCGGTTATTAATTAACTAATGATGATAATGGGTGTTTCCATTGTCCACTTCAGTTATTAATTAAGACCCTTTTCTCGAGATTTAGGTGAGGGGAAGCTCCGCCTCACCAAGTGGAGGATGATTCCTGACATACCCGGTGCATAGTAGTTAAATACTAGCTACATTGGAATGGAATGAATAATTAATAGGGAAATTTCATGGAATAAAATTCACTTTAAGGAATTCATAGTCAATATAAAATACGAAATTGCATTGAAATAAAAATGAATTTATCCATAAAACCAAACTTTATATAGGGAACAATATGATTAGCATTTTTATAAGTAAGTAATCTTTATAATTTTTGGTACCGAATATATGTTTTGATAGCCATCATGCGATATTTCTGTCCAAAAAATATCCAACATGTCTTATATTTTGGAATCACGGTGGTGTCTTTAATATCAAAATAGTATATACATATTGTGCATATTCATTTAACTCTGGGAGTTGGAGCCTGAGTAGCAGATTGATTTGACAGTTAATTCTTAACACAAGTATATGAACAGTTCACGCCGTGCATTTCCTTGATTGTGTCATCTTGAACGGAAGCACTTCGGATACTTTGCACTATTTAGAGTTAGCAATCTATTTTATTTGAGTATCATTTTTTTAGTGTCTCTAATTTCATTTTTTTAATTATTTTTGGTATTCCTCTATACAATTAAAAAAGTGAGTGTGATTTTTCATTTAATTTCATGGAGTTCGAGCCTAGAAGAACAGTTGAATTGGCCACTTTATTTTTAACACAAGTATAAGGTTTGCAATTAAAAGAATGTGCATGCCACTTTTTGGTCCTAATTGTTAATCGGGACCCTTTCGACGGGACGGGTGCAGGCGAAGCCCCCTCACCAAATGAAGGTCGATTCCAATCATACCCGGTGCATAGCATCGGTGGAGCTTACCCTCCCTTCTATTGGCTGGTGAGCGAATCGCGCGCTCTAATTGGTTTAGAGAAAAACCATTCGTATTCGTCGGATGAAATTTCGTGAAATATAGTGCGTTGATCCGACACCGTGCGGTGTAGATTGGGTAGGTGGTTGGTACACACCCGGCGGATGACCCTCATTATTCGATATGTCTAACCGCTAGATGGCCAAGATCTTTGATTAGACGACCTAAAATTATTGTGCATAATTATACCGAGTTTACTTGATCTTTTAAAAATCATGATCGTCGATTTGTTCTTAAAAAGTTACTATATTACCTTCACGTATTTATTACTAAAATCCAGAAGAAGAAGAAAACTACTATATTAATTTTGGACATTTATGGTTAAAATCCAAAAAATTGAATAATTCAAGTATTTATTATTAAAATCCAAAAAAAAAAAAGAAAAAAAAAACTACTATATTAATTTCGGTTTATGATTAAAAGCCAAAAATTAAGTAAACATCATATTTATAAGGTAACAAAAGTAGGTGCTTCAAAATGTTTTTAAACTGTGGAAAGTTTACAATTATCTGTGGTATAATTTTAGAAATATGGTCATTTCTTATCCCTAATGATATAATTGAAAAATACTGAAAATATCCCTCTCTTCATTACCTTAAGAATTGTGCAAACTTGAAATATGTCGACTTTTAAGACGGAGAGATTTAATGACACACATGATATTTCATTGGTTCTTCATCAATATGCTATTATTACCTAAATCCATGCATGGATTTACATTTTGTAGCAACTCACGGATCGTCTCAAATGCAATGGAAAATTGAATTGTAAAATGATTCCTCTACATCCGGAGTATAAATTTCAAGTAAATTTTAGACTGGAAAAAAGAATGAATTTTTTCAAAAAAATAATTGGTATTCTAGCTTTTGACTGCATCCTATGACTTGGTAGCAGCGAATATTCCAATTCATTCAAGAACATTTCAAGATACAACTGTATAGTTTCAAAAGCAAATGATTTGCAATCCGTACTCAAGTATACGCGTTCTTGACCGAATATTTACGGAGTTTTTGCATTTTTTTGCCTTTTGTCTATTCCAATACATTGTTTAAGATGTCTCTTGAAGCGAGGAACTCAAGAAAGGTCTCACACTCGGTTGCCGAGAAAACATAGTTGATTTCTAAAGAAAGATATATCAATGCATTTCCTTGATTACATCTTTTTGACGGGAGGCACTTCATATGCTTTGTACTATTTAGAGTTGGCAACATTTTATATTAATATCGTGTTTTTTTATAGTGTCTCTATTATCATATATTGATACAACTATATGAGTGGGATTTTTCCTTTAATTACGGGAGTTGGAGTTTGGAAAAGCTTGATTAAGTTGGCCACTTGAATCTTAACGTAAGTACATGATTTCGAAGAAATATATATCGGTCGTTCCCTTAATTACATCATCTTCGACGGGAAGCACTACATATGCTTTTCATCATAAATAATTCACAATCATTATTATTATTATTATGGAGAATAAATAAAAGTTATTCACAATCTATTATATTATTATCATTTTTTTAGGTATTTCTAATATCATATATTGATACAATTATATAATGAGTGTGATTTTCATTTAACTACGGGGAGTTCGAGCATGGAGGAGCATTTGAATTATTTGATTGATTCTTAATACAAGTACATGATTTCTATAGAAATACTCCCTCCGTTTCTAGAAAAGTGTAACTTTCACTTTTTCAATTTGGCATATTTTTAGGCTAAAATGAAAAAGTATCTCTTTTCCGTAAAACGTAGGTAGTATATATCAATGCATTTTCTTGATTACATCATCTTCGACGGAAGCACTTCATATGCTTCACACTTTTAGAGCTATCTAGCTATTTTAAGTTAATATCATTTCTTTAGTGTCGACTATATTAAAATCTAATTGTTAATTGGAACCCCTTCTGGAACTGGTGCGGGGCGAAGTCCTGCCTCACCAAATGGGAACCGATTCCCATCATACCCGGTGCGTAGCACGGGTTTCACACTAGTTCTCTATAAATACGTTAGTTTGTTCTAGGGTTGGGAATATACTCGGAGTTTTAAGCTTGTCAACTTTGTGGCTAATCCAAGGATTTTTATCGTTTTGGTCTAGGTTCCTAGCATAGCATGAGAAATCAGAAGACACTTACCCGACCTAAAATATAGACAGAGTTCAGGGCGATGTTTTGGTCTAGGTTCTAGCTTAGGTGCGTCGTGTTTTGGTTCTTGTGGGTGGCTTTTCTGGCCTCCTTTTTTTTTATTTTGGTCGAGTGAGCTTAAGCTCATACATCATGTACTTTGGCTCTACCTCAATAAAAAAATTTTAATTCATCGATCAAAAAAAGAAAAAAAAAAAGAATTGGGTATTTAAACAAACAAACGCAACAACGTACATATCTAAATAAAACCCACGAACTTCTCTCACTCTCTGGTCTCCAAAATCAAATCCTATATCTCCTTGAAAACCCTAGAAACCTCTACGTATCTTCAGCTCTGTAATTAAGGGTTTCATTATGGAGGATTTTAGCAATCTCCCAACAGATATCATACTAGACATATTAACTAGGTTACCAACTGAATCTGTTCTAGAGTGCAAATCGGTATGCAAACCATGGAGAGATCTTGTTCGTCATCCATCCTTCTCTCAGTTGCACTTGAATCATTATGCTGATTCTGGTAAGTTGAGTTTTATCTTCTCTAACTATCAACAAAAGCCTTATGAACTTTATTACAGTGAGTATGATGAGAATCGTCACGAGGCACCCTTCAATAGAAAGACAAGGATCAATTTAAACATTCCATTTCCGGGTAATAAATTTGTTGGTTCGTGCAATGGTTTAATTTGCTTTTATGCATGGAATGAAGAGGTTTATCACTATCGACCTGGTTTTTGTATCTGTAATCCAATCACCAGGGAATATGTTATCCTTCCAAAAGATGAAAAAGCGTACTGGTGGAATGGATTTGGTTGTAGTACTAAGACCAATGAATACAAGGTTGTTAAGATATATCAATCCAGAGGAGACTCAAATTTTGGGATTGTTCAGGTATACACTCTTGGCAGTGGCACTGGATGGAGAAATGCCGGAACTATGGACATCAATATGAATTATGTTAGAAACTATACTGGTGTTTTAGCAAATGGATCTCTTCATTGGGTGAACAACAAAGGAACCATCATTCTTGCTTTCCATTTGGCTGATGAGGAATTTAGTGAACTTCCACCACCACCACCTTGTTTGACACGAGCTCCTGTTCCAAATTTTGTCGTTCTACTAGTAGTTTTAGGTTATTTTCTAAGTGCTAATTGTTGGTATGCCGGTGGTTGTGATATATGGTATTTGAAAAAGAATGAAGACAATTATAATGAGTTGATCTGGCGTAAAGAGATGAGTTTCGGCAGTGTCATACCGCGGCCATTTGGGTGTACGAAGAGTGGCAAGCTTCTATATAATTGGGATGGCAAAATTTATAGTGACGGTGCAAAAGATTCGTCTGCCAAAATGGATGTGAGTTTTGGAAAGTTTATTTCTCAAGTAATCCCTCACAAGAATACTTTAGTTTCATTAAAAGAATTAGGAGAAAAGGGTACAAAAACAATGGAACCTTGTGAAAGAGAAGCTCAAGCAGGGAGACAGAAAACAATGTTAAGCTGAAGAAGCCGCACAATTTGCACCTTGATTGAAACTTTAAGCATTTTGGGTACAGATAAAATGGTGGTTTTCCTGAATTAATATTTGACAATATGTGGTGATATTATATTATGCATGAATTACACTTATTGCTTTTGTTGCTTTGCTTAACGCGCACTTTGTTATTTGCTTTGCTAACTTTGATAAACCTACATTCTTTGTATAAAGAAATCCGGAAACAACAGAAAAGTTGTCTTCATTAGTCATTAACTTTCGTAAGAAAAGTGAACACTAGTAGACAGAGTCTTGTCACGGTATGCAGAGGAGTGATGCTCTTTCGAAAGAGAAAGAAACTATCAAATGGGGTAAATAGAAACTGCACTTTAACAGTGGGAAGATTGCTGAGATACAGTATGTTAATTTAGGCTTATCGAAGTTGAACCATTTGCTCTTATGATAATGGTACGGCTCTATGTTACTAGGGTAAAGTTCCTAGATCCACAATATTTATCTCCAGATATGCAGTGAGTGTGGCATTTATTTAGTGTGGCATTTATCAGCAGTGGGAAGGAATTACGTCGATACATAAATACACGCTACACCGGCAGACATATTGACTGCAATTATTTTGGTTTGCTATTTGATAACAGGGCACCTTTCTTGAGTCTTTGGCTTGTTATGTGTCTATGGAATACTTTTTAAAATTTTATTACCTTTTTCTATCTGGTGTTGTCTGATTTCATCTTGCTATCCCGTACAATGTAGTTCTGTTTAATTTGGCGGTAATAGGTTGGTAGTAAGAACCAAAGACTCCAGGTTTGGGAGGCTGATGTACTGTCCGAACTGGCTCAGTGCTGGTTTATCTTTACTCCCTTTACTAGAAAAAAAATCAACTGATTCTGTGCTGTGTTAAAAAATGTATTTATGGATTTTATCCAAGTGTTGCTAAGGTATTCATCTGTTTGGTTCTTGAGTTGTACGGAACCAAGTGGCATCTTCGGAATAAGCCATAAAGTGCAAGGAATATTGTGCTGTGTTAAATAATGGGATCAACCACGTCTTGGATAGAATTTACTGATAGAATATCCATTTGCAGTTGCTGTTGAACCCATTTTGGACTGGCTGCTGAACCCATTTGCAATTGCTGTTGTTTATGGTGTCTCCATAGCCATCTGATCTCCATCACTGTTCTTGATTTGCAGCGGCAGAAGCAGGCGTTGATTTTTCTGGGAGGTTGAATTCCAATAAGCTAGTGCTTTCAAGTGGATTTAAACCCATTGCAGAGGAAATTAGGAGACTGTGATCTATGGTGTGCATTACCAGCTTTCATAACTGCAACGTTAAGTTGTTGCTTAAATGTTTGTTATTAGTAACTGCCTTTCAATCTTAGTGATTAATACTGGATCAAGCTTTGTATGACTGAAAAAGCGCAAGGAAAGTGTGATATTCCCATACCAGTAGAATGCCGAACCAAGACTCATAACATACATCTCCATAAATTCAAACATAAGAAATTAAAATCATAATTTAATTCGTTTCAAGTGGATTATACAGTTATTCACTACCTTTAAGATATGAGTTGTAAAGTCTAAAGGTGGTCACTTCTCTCTGCAACCCTTTTCACACAAAATGTTATGATTTTTCATTCTCGTCACTACCCTTTGGACCTTTTTGGTCCTAAGAGTCGGACGGTTTTTACTTTGACAACTTTTTCTTAGGAAAAAGTTGTAAAACATGCTACCTTTTACAATTTTAAAATTAAGAGTTGTCAATCTACAGTAGTTGTAGATTACTATTTTTCCCGTAGTGAATCCCTCACAAGAATAATTTAATCTCATTAAAAGTATTAGGAGAAAAGGATACATATATAACGGAATCAGGTGAAATAGCAAGCTGAAAAGTTTGACAAATTGAAGAAGCTACCGAATGAAATAAGGGATCTCTAGGTAAGCATTTTCTGAATCTAATTCATATACCATATGTGCTGATATTATTTCATGTACGAGTTAGTTTGATAGCTTTTATAGCTTCTGTTGCTATGTTTATTGCGCATTTTGTGATTTGCTTAAGTTAGTGGATAAGATGTTAGCTTTAGTAAACTTGTTTTGTTGTTTAAAAAATTTCAAAACAATGTCTGAGTAGTATGTGTAGGAAATATCGTGGGGAAACTGGAGAGCTTTCTCTATGGTATTTTATGGCACTTACTAATTCAATCGGAGCATCATTACTGGCAGGGGAACTCGTTTACTGTTGTTTATGGTGTCTCCAGACCCATCTGATCTCCATCATTGTTATTGATTTGGAAATAGAGAAGAGAGAGAAGAGAGAGAGTGAGCGCGGATCGGGAGGACAACTCAGTGTCAACTCAGCTTCAAATTTTCAGATCTGATCATGGCGATGAAGAACAAAGAGAAGGAGACATCAGGAGAAGAAGGTTGGACCATCGTTAAGAACAAGAAGGCAGCTTCAGCAGGTAAATCTCGATCTGTTTTAAACAAAAATGGTTTCTGTTGTTGGATTGAAGCAAAGGGTTTTTCCATAACTAAGGGTTTTGGGAGTAAGTCTGGGAAGATTCAAATCATTGAATCAAAAGGAGAAAGATTTTCAACCTTATGGGTGAACTACAAAGGGCTAGATTGGTTCAGAAAGGGGTTAATGTTAGAAATTACTAAGAGTTGGTCTAAATCTCAATCATGGCACTTCAATGACTCCGATGAATGGTTATCGGCAACAAGAGGCAGAAATAATAATGGTGAATTCATCAAGTTATCTGGACCTAACTCTTGGGGTAATACTGTGGACCTTTACTTTCCATCAGGCTCTAATGGGGAGGGATGGAAAAATTTTTTAACTCTCATCAATCAACTGATTAAGCCAATTGAATCCCAAACGGTGAAGATTGTTCAACCTGTTCCGAAACCACTGATTGCGAATCCTAAGTCTGTGTGGGCTAAAGTAAAACCAATTGAAACAAGAGAAATCTTGCCTATTGAAAAGGAAGATTGGAATCATATGATTGTTTTATCAGCTGATGTTGAACAAGTTGACTGGAAGTTGGTTGGAAATCATCTGGGCAAGGGTTTGGAAAAAAATGAAGAATTCTTCCTACAACCATTTTCTCCTTCAAAGGCAATGTTTAAAGTCCCCAATTCAGCCATGAGAGAGGAGCTTCTTTCAAAGTCTGCTTGGAATTTCAATAACATTACTTTCAAATTTAGTCTATGGTCATCTAAGATTAACCTGATCTCCAATGAAGAAGTGGAGAATATCAACACCAGCTGGATATTAGTTTCAGGAGTTCCTTTTTCTCTTTGGAATCATAAGACATTTGAAACTATTGGGAGCAAATGTGGGGGTTTATTGGAAATCGCTGATGAAACGAAGTTTGGTTGGAATCTGTCATATATGAAGCTTAAAGTCCGTGGTCCTGTTGAAAAATCTCCCATTATAGTGGACGTAAACTTTAAAACCTTGCTATTTCGTGCTCTGATTGAAAGATCTACTGATCAATCTCCGATTATCAACAATGGTCTCAGCCGGATTAAAGTTTGCCATCCAGATTCAGGTACCGGGATTTCCGAAGGAAGGGCATTTAAGGAATCAGATACTTCTAGTACGGCTGATGCACAGGCTTCACATGTGCTAGGAGTCAGAAAAGGTGTGCATAATCCAAAAAATTTGACTGTGTTGACTGATAAGTCACGGACTCCAACTATATCAGGGACACCTCATCTAGAGACAGCTGCAAGACCTATGAATAAAGATGAGTCCATTGTCGGGGGGCAAATTAAAAGCATAATTAGCAGCCAACGCTCAATGGGCTTTCAATTTTCTCCTGGGAAGAAGAATTTAATGGGCCAAAATGAGTGGGCTAAAGCAAAAGTAAGCGGGGGTTTTCCTAAAGGATTTATCTCTTCAATAGCAACTGGATCTAGAAAGTCCTTCAATTCCGATAGCTCATCGTGTTCTGATAGTTCTCCAATGTCAGAGGGGGGTTCTTATTTATGTGGGGATTCAACTAATATTGGGGATGATTATACTTCTGATTCCTCGGTGGAACGTCAAAGATTATTTGATCGGCTCAACCTTGAAGCTGCTGCTGATTCAATTGGTCCTTGCGATGGGATGGAATACTGTACGAATCATTGTAATATGGAGATGGCAAACTCTATATCCAATTCTGACTTACAGCCTCACACATTAGATTCTCAACCTTCTTCTTCAGAGGCGTCCCAAGAAACTCCTGGTAATTCTCCTCCTTTCTCCCCAACTGGCGAATATTTTATGCAAGCACTTAATGATCCAGAGAAAGAAGCTTTAGTGATCAAATATCTTCACTCGAAATATTATACAGCCTTCGAATTCATCAAGAGAGTTGGTGAGTCCATGGAGCTAGGTATGCCGGAATCTGATTATGAATTTATTAAAATTTTAATGCATGCTGCTGCTCAAAACCCCGAGGCCTTTAATTTTGAGGGTAAAGAGCTTAAGGCTCTTGACTGTTAGTGGGTTCTCTTGCTTGGGATTTCTTCTTATTTTTTTCTGATGTTGAACATAATATCATGGAATGTTAAGAGTTTGAGAAACTCTAGAAGAAGGGGGGTTGTGAAAAGATGGATTGCCTTGCATCAACCTGATTTAATTGTTTTCCAGGAAACTCTTCTCGAGTCTTGTTCTGATTCAGTGGTAAGTCAATTATGGGGTGGTAGATTAAATGGATGGTTAGCTCTTGATTCCATAGGACGATCTGGAGGGGTCTTAATTATCTGGAACCCAAATAAACTTGAGATGATAAATCATATTATTGGGACGTATAGCATCAATATTGAGTTAAAAAATGTGATGGATAATTTCATATGGCTCTTCTCTGGAGTTTACGGGCCTTGTGATGTTTCCGAGAGAAAAGACTCTGGAAGGAATTATCTCTAATGAACACTATATGGGATCTTCCTTGGTGTATTGGCGGCGACTTTAATGAAGTAAGATTGATGGAAGAAAGGAAGGGTTGTTCCAACATCACTTCAGGTATGCGTGATTTTGGTTCTTTCTATGATTTCAATGAGCTAATAGATCTACCTATTTTTGGAGCTAAGTACACTTGGATTAAGAAGGGAGCTGCTGCCTCGATGAGTAAAATTGATCGGTTCCTAGTTAGCCTTAAATGGGATGATCATTTCCCAGGTGTTATTGTGAAAGCCCTTGGTAGGCCGTTCTCCGATCATAAGCCCATTTTGATGACCTGTGATATGGAGGATTGGGGAGCCCCCCCTTGGAAATTTGAAAGTATGTGGTTACTTGAACCTGGGTTCTTGGCACTTCTTGAAGAATGGTGGATTTCTTTTGAGAATGAATTTTCTGGTTCTTCGGGTTATGTCCTTGCTAAAAAGCTACAGGCTCTTAAGAGTAAAATAAAAGAGTGGAATAGAAATGTCTTTGGGAAGATTGATAGAAAATGTGAATCAAATTATCTCGAAATCCAGTGGCTCGATCAAAAAATTGACGAAGAAGATATCTCCGTCTCTCAATTGATTTCTCATGACAATCTTATGCTTGAGAGTGAAAAGCTTGCTGATATGAAAGAACGGTTTTGGAGAGACAAGTCTAGGATTCAGTGGAATGAAGAAGGGGATAGGAATACTAAATACTACCACAGAATTGCTAAAATTAGACGAAAAAGAAATACTTTCCGAAGTTTAAAAATTGACTCCACAGTCATTGAAGACAAGCTTGTAATCAAGAATAGTATCCTAGAACACTTCAGCTCCAGATTCAAGTTAATCAAGATGCTAATATCTCTCTTGATGGGTTAGATTTCAAGTCCATATCTCCCTCGATGCTACATGGTTGGAAAGATCGATTACTGTCGAGGAAGTGCTGAATGCATTGAAATTGCTTGGCCAAAACAGAGCCCCTGGGACTGATGGTTTTCAAGTAAATGTCATCCTAAAATGTTGGGGTTTCATGTCTGGGGATATCATGAAAGTGGTAAAGGATTTCGAGGACACGGAAAGATTGATTGGCGCTTGAAATCAACATTTCTTGCTCTAATTCGAAGAAACAAGTGGTGGAAGAAGTTAAAGACTTGCGGCCCATTAGCTTAACAAACACAATCTACAAAGCCATCTCTAAAATTCTCGCATGAGCGCCTTTTAAGGTAATGCTTCCTAAGCTTATTTCTAGTCAGCAGTCCGCCTTTGTCAAGGGTAGACAAATTCTTGACAGTATTCTTATTGCAAATGAGTGTCTCGATTCTAGGTTAAAACTTGGTATTCCTGGAGTCATATGTAAGATCGACTTAGAGAAGGCCTTCGACAATGTCAAATGGTCCTTTCTTAGTAATGTTCTTCGAAAAATGGGCTTTGGCAGAATTTGGGTAAAATGGATCCTTGGATGTATTTCCAGAGTCCCATTCTCGGTGCTTATTAATGGCTCGGCTTTTGGGAAATTTACTTCGGAAAAAGGTCTGCGTCAAGGAGATCCTTTATCTCCATTTTTATTTCTTCTTGTGTCTGAAGTTCTTACGATGATGTTTATCAAAGCTGAAAATAGGGGATTGCTTGGTGGTTTTCTTTCTTCTTCGTCTGCTACTGCTGTTAAAGTCAGTCACCTCCAATTCGCTGACGATACGTTAGTATTTATGGATGATAATGCGGATCAAGTCCTAAATCTGAAGTATATTCTGTTGTGGTTTCAATGTGCTTCTGGTCTCAAAACCAACTTCTCTAAAAGTAACTTGTTTGGTGTTGGTAATGTCCAGGACATAGAAGGGCTGGCTGAAATTTTGAACTGTTCTTGTGATAGCTTCCCAACTGAATACTTGGGAATGCCCTTGGGAGATACTGCCAATTCAGCTGCTAAGTGGGATAAAATCTTGGAGATATGCAAAAATAGACTTGCCTCATGGAAAAGGAGAACCCTAAATAAAGCTGGTAAGCTCTCCCTTATAAAAAGTGTTCTGCAAAGCTTACCAATTTACTACTTCTCTTTGTTCATGGCCCCGGTGAAGGTTATAAATTCCATTGAAAAGGTGATTCGAAACTTCCTTTGGGATGAGTCTGTTGATTCTAAGAAACACCACTGGGTGGGGTGGCGTAATGTTTGTAGGCCATTGAAGATTGGAGGGTTAGGCATAAGAAGTCTCAGGCATATGAATTGCTCTCTTCTTCAAAAGTGGTGGTGGCGGCTTGCTAAAGAACCTGATGCTCTATGGGCTAAGGTGATTAAGGACAAACATGGGCTCGCTGATTTAGGGTGGAGAACAAAGCAACCTAAGGGGAAGCACGGCCTAAGTCTCTGGAAGAATATATACTCAACTGCGGATGACTTTTTCAAGCTCTGTCAATTCAAAATTGGCAAGGGAGACAGAATAAGACTATGGGAGGACAAATGGAATATTCAAGGCCCGTTGTCATCGCTATGTCCGAGACTCTACCAACTGACCACCACCAAAAACATCTCAATTTTAGAAGCTCGTCAAATGGGAGAAGAGGGTATGTATTGGAATTTGGGTTTATCTCATAGGAGAAGACTGTATGACGCTGAAATAAATGAACTGTCCGTTCTCATTCCGTTAGTTGATGCCATTGTTTTAATTCAAGAGGAAGACGATCAACTCATATGGCTTGGGGACAAGAAAGGCTTGTTTTCAGTGAAAGCTGCTTATGAAAGGTATACTCAAGGTATTCAGCCCCTCCCATCTTTCCCTAAATCTAAAGTTTGGTCTACAGCTTGGCCACATAGAGTTGGCTTTTTCCTTTGGCAGGCTTGTTTAGGAAAATTACCAACCATGAAAAACTTGCATCTTAGACGATCTAACCTTAGCACCTCTATTCTCTGTAAACTCTGCAACAACATTGAGGAAACGGCAGACCACTTATTAATTAGTTGCGCTCAAGCTCTTCGCGTTTGGAATTATTTCCTTGGTTGTGCTAACAGAAATAGGGTCGTTCATCAAACTGTTAAGGATGTGATTAGTGACTGGAAAGAGATTAATTTCTCTGAAAGGGGGAGGCAATTGTGGAAGAGACTCCCAGCTGCTATAATGTGGGGGTTATGGAAAGCTCGAAATGCAATCGTCTTTGATGGACAAATTTTTAAGCTAATTGAGGTGATTAGGGACATCAAGATTGATACTTTCAACTGGGTAAAGGGTCTGCATTGTTTCAAAGGAGTCAATACTTCACTTGTTCTTGTTGAGTGGGAAAATTTCTTTGTAACCCCTCATTAATTCTTTGTTTTTTGCTGAGCCTGTGTGCTTTGGGTTTTTTCTGTTTTCCCCGTCGGCATGTTTGTCTGACCTTGTCTAGCCTTTTTGGCTACTGGGTTTTGTAATTCTTTCATTCTTTTATTCTATTTCCTTTCTTTGCCGAGCAAAAAAAAAAAAATCATTGTTATTGATTTGCAGGGGACAGAAGCAGGCTTTGATTTCGCTGAGAGATTGAATTACAGTAGCCAATACTTTCCATTGAGCTCTAACCTATCTTAAAGAAAATTAGGATATGTTTGACATACTGTAATTATTGTCTTTTTTCTTTCTTTTTTTAGGCCAGCAGTTCTCTTTGTTTTAAGGTTATGCTAGTGTACCGTGATCTGAGGATAGTTTGAAACTTAATATACAGCAACGGATTCATTATTGCACAAGCAAGCTGAGGTTTTATTTACTTTTATCAGTAAACTGAATATTTTGTCCATGAATGAAATGAAAGAGTGATAAATTTCATTATTGCTCTCCCAAATTCATTGTCTACCGATTATTTTATTTTTTTTCTGTAGAATGCTCGTCTTAGGACTTTTTGGACAGCCTTGTGAATGCCCATTAACTTGTAGGTCCTGAGCACTCAAATCCTGAAAATCTGCCAAACCCCAAGGTGTTGCGTCTCATTCATACTCCATCTCCCAACAACCAATCGTGGCTAAATAATTTTCCTTTACAAATTGTAACGAAGTTGGCCACTCTCTTGCTTATTTTTTTTAAGGGGGATTAAAAATGATAACTGGATGCCGAGGAGGCACAAATTACATAGAAATTCATGGAAATTTTTTTTTACAATACATCTTAAACTAGTAAGCACCATCTCAGAAGAGTTCATGCGGACATAAAATACAAACATCAGCTTACTGCCTGGGTTGCACCAATACCGCCACGGGTGTCCGACACAGAGGCGTGTCCATGTGTCCAATACGGCAATTCCGAAAAACTATAATACGGGGACAGCGGTATATGTAGAAGTACTGAAATTTTTAGATATATATTGTTGGAACCAAAGAAAAAATTCACACAAAAATGAATCTCAAACAGCTGAGTCGTGGACTAGGTCGCTATCTTTAAGGTGTTTCGCGACTCTGCCTCTTGATTGTGCTAGCAGTCAATTCTTTGTCGAAAACCCTATGGGATAAAACAGCTGATAACTCTCTTATTCGATTTCTCTGCACTATGAGAAATCGAACTAACAAATACTCTCTCTAACACTTGCTCAGAACTCGAAATAGATGAAAAATTGTATCTTCATCTTCTCCAGAAACTTTCTTATATAACTCAAAAACATCAATACGGTTTTAATGAAAATAAATTTCGCAATAAGTGCACACTGAAAATCCTCCATAACAGTCATAAAACGGAAACATTAAATTTACCAAAAATTAATTTAATTAATTAGGAATATTAAGTTGAAAACCGTTTTTTGGAAATCAAGAGTTAAAAACAACAAAAATAAGTTTCTGGATCAATATTATAGATATATATTATAGATATATAAATGCATGGGGTGAGATTTGAAACCAAGTCTATAGTGTGGGAGCCCAAAATTATACCAGCACATTATTTAATTAATTGTGATATAAAATTACAAAACTATGTTTTTTAAATATATATCCCAACATATATCTCCCATCCTTTAAAACACTAAGTCATATGAGCTCTCACGTCGCACGGTGAGTGTGACACCCCCCTCAAATAAAATTAGATAAAAGCTTTCACACAGAGCAATTCTGGAGAGGACAAGTGGCGGGACTCTATTAGTCAAGACATTAAAACCTAAATTACACTCCGTGCACATCCAGTATTTAACCGGCCGTTAGTAACACCATTACCAAAAACGTGGGGGTACAATACTTATGTGAGGATCTACAGCTAAATAATTTGTTACACTTGGTTTACACCAAATACTTAACTGGACGTTACTAACAACAGTTAGGTAGACAATACAGCCGTGAAAAAGTAAACCTAATTTCTTAAAAATAATTAATCCTAACTCGAAGTTTTTTTTTTACGGCACACAGACTCTCTTATCCACCACCTTCCTCTTCGAGAAGTTTAACAGAAGATCGTTGTTGCTCTCTCCGTTCAGGTTAAATATGAACTCTCTCAAACCCAATCTCTCTTCCGGTCTTTCCTCTTTCTTTTCCTTTCTTTCTCCCTTTAATCTTTCCGGAACCCTAATCTTCCCCTACAGTTGGATTATCTTATCCAATTGACTAACTCTTCTGTTTTGTTTGTTTTGCAATCTTTGCAACAAATCAATTCTACCAGGTATTATTATTTTAATTGTGCTAACGAAGGTTTAGAATTTGTTTTTATTTATGTAATTGTCAAAACAAAACCCTTCTACAAATTATTTAGGTGCTGAAAGAATTTAACATTCTGTGGGATTTCCATTTTAGAAATTATTTGTGGTTATGTAGTTTTATAATGTTCGTTGATGGGTTTTCGTTACTGAAAGTTGAACGTGTATTCTTAAACTTTAATTTGTTTTTATTGGCTGAAATTCCATCATTGTCACTTAGTGCGCTACACTAAAACACTTAAGAATAGGGTTCAACTGTCTTTCTGTTAATCTTTTTATTCTTCTAAACCTCAACTCCCAAACAAATTGAGACTTTCGGTCAATCTTCTTCTTCTTCTAAACCTCAACTCCCAAACAAGTTGAGACTTTTTGTCAATAACTAAGTCTATTTAAAAATGCAAAAATTCTAAGCAAAGCTCCTGGTGTGTAACTATAGGGAAAATGGTATCCTCATGAATGTTTAATATTCTTAGCTTCAGTGTTGTGTTGTTGATGTCTGTCCAAACTCAAACCGGGATTGTTGTTGCAGAGGCAATCGTTGTGTTGTTCCAAGTTTCTCATGTTTGTTTTTGTTTCCTTTCTTAATCAGCTTACTGCATGCTGGAATGGGTGAAGGGGTATTGGTGCGGCTCCACTAATTGATGGCACTGTGAAGTCCTTGGGTGTACTGCCTTATGTCGGGCGAACGACTTGATTGACCGTTGTGCCGATGCGTTAATTGTGAAATGTAGTTTTTCTAGCCTTTGAATGGCTTCATAAGAGAAGTACCACTAAATGGTGTTGAGATGTACAGGGAATAAGGGCATTTCGTGCTGTTGGTTTGGTAATTAAAGTATTGAGAAGAAGCTGGAACTATTTGAACTGCTACTGATTTTATGATGCACAGGAAAAAATAAGGACTTTCACGGGGCAACACGATGCGCAGCACAGGCATAAATAAAAATCCTAAGCGACAGGGCGAGGCGAAGCCGAGCCACATTAAATAAAAAATTCTAAACATGTATCGGGGCGGGGCGAGCCGAAACCGAGCTACACCAGATCAAAAATCATGAGCATACATCAAGACAGGGCGAGGCAAAATGGTTTTCGGGCCCGCCCTGTGTGTAGCACGGGCACAAAATCTAGTCTTTTTTTATAATAAGGGACCCCAAAAGCGCCACATGTCACGACCATAATCATTCTGCTATGTAATGTAGCCATGTCAGCATTTCTGTACATGTCATCGCCTTGTCATTACACACCTTTTCAGCCTAATAGGCAGCAACGAGCAGTTGCATAATCCAAATAGATTATAGATATCACACCGTTTCGATGAACAAAGAGGAATGAAGTTTCCGAGTTTGGTTTCCCGTACAAAGAGACACATTTAGATCAGGATGAACACCAACAAGTTAAAACTATGCGGACACACCATTTCACCAACAATTGAAAAAGTTTTGGTCATGAAAGCAAGAAACACCTTTTCAAATTTCATTTTCGTGGAGAAGAGTGGTCTTTCACCAATCGTCCAAAATCTAATTACCTATGTTCATCACCAACAGGTAGCAACGTATTGTCTTTGACCAAAATCTAATCATCTATATATGTTCATCACCAACAGGTAACACTGCATTAGTTACGAGAGTAAAAGACACCTTTTCAGATTTCATTTTTGTCTTGGATAAAAAACACCCTTTCACCAATCGTCCGAAATCCGATCATCTTTCACTAACAACTCTCCACAAAAAAAAAAAAAAAAAGAAAAAGACACAACCTTCGGAGAAATAAAAGGGTTATATTTTTCGGACACATGCAATTTCAACATGACTATTTAAAGGGTCCATCTCTGAATGGAATAGATGCGCCTTTTGGCAAGTTGATCTTGCAAAGGAGTTTCAACAGAATAATTAAAAGTACACGACTTTTCATTGTAAAGGCTAACAAAATATTATCACTCTTTCTCTCATGTTTTACGCAAAAGCGTTTCTGAAAACTGCTAATACTTTTCGATGCATGAATTATTGGAGTGCATGAAATATTGAGGTGCCATGAAATCTTTTCAAAGTACAAATATGACTTTGTGTATCTTTCCTAGGATCACACATATTTCACAAGGTTCTAGCACTTGGTGAAGATGCACGATCATGATCAATATCCAACGTACTTACTCTATGCAACATATAAGAAACTAGATTTGCAACCGGATAAACGGTACGTATCTCATAGTATTCATTGTAATTAAGATTCGGTTCATTTATTTTGACTCTGTGTTATGGAAGGAGTGTCAATGTCTATTTATTATGTACAAGAAAAGAAGAAGAACAAAGATTTGACAGCAGAATATGTTTGCAGGATAATGTAGTCCAAAGAGTATTAAGAATATTTCTAAAAAGCTAATTGGGTTCATATAAATTATGCTTTCAGATTAAATTTAACACAAAATTGGTCAAAAAGACCAAAATCAACAATTCATGGGTGAAAAAGACACTTAGGTTTTGATACTGTTTAAATGGCCAAAAATTAAAAATATACTGTTTAAATGGACAAAAATTTAAAAATAGGCAGGATGTAACCAGTTTCATCCTGTCCATTTTCAAATATTTTTTTCTTATTTTTATTTTACACAGGATGCATCCAGTTTCATCCTTGCTATTTTTTTTTTTGGCTATTTCACCCGTACTTTTTTTTACTCGTCCATTTGAACCGTGTTTTAAATTTTTTTGGACAAATGACCCATTTTCTCTAAATTTAATTACCGGAAAGATTTAAACCTCAGTTTACATTCCCAAATCCCATAGACGACGACCAGGAATGGGAATAAATGATTGAAGAGGCAAGCACTTGGGGATCCAGCAAAATATTAGATGATCAAAACATTTCCCAAAACAATACGATAGTCGATGCTAACGGTTTCTCAGTTTACAAAAGGTGAGATGATAAACGGACGATAAAAAATAGGAGGATTGGTCTGGATAACCGACGGGTGGTTCCGTATGAAAGAAACTTGATTGTCAAATACCAAGCACACGTCAATGAGGAAACATGAAACAAAACTCGGGACGTCAAATATATATGTGAAGGATAAGATATGGCAGTCACGATAATTGAAGAAACTTCAATAAAAAGATAAGCAAGTCCCTCAGGTTGGAGATTCCTCAAACAAAGATAAGTCAGGTGCGAAAAGTAGATGAAGTCAACAACTGTACTTACACTGTGGCTACATATCGTCCCCAGAAGCAACCTGCCGATTCTAAATTTTGAAATCCAGTTCAGAGATCCGAGTGTAGAGAGTTATCTTTTATTTACCAGGTATACAACAAATCATACTTCGGGACAATGACAAATTGACCGCGGTGTTCAATCAATATGGAAGATACAAAGTTCATATAGTGGTTGAAGGCAAAAAATAAAATTTGAAGATCCAAGGGAATTAACTTATGCAGAATTTCCAACAAAATGGGTCTGGGACCAGACGAACAAGAAGTGGTCTAGAAGTACTGATTGTGAACACGATTAAAGCAAGAGATATGAGAGACTGACCAACTGAAAAGGTTCGATTTTTCCTGATCATAAAAGTGCAGTACTAAAGTTTCATATGCATTCTTCATGACGCCCTATGATACATAACACTACTTCCACCGACCCAATTATTGCTGCCTACGATGTATATACTCTCGAAACAACCGGTGCGTATGCACCGGTTTAGAGGCTTGTAGAAATGTAAATGAGAAAACCACTTGACTGTATTTGTTTTGCACTTATTTACAACCACACAAGTGTGTTTCTGCCAGCACATTCATGTTTTCTGACTATAATCTTCCCTAGAGGTAGGTAACCTTTAGTTTTCAACTGATTACTAGTTTATATAGTTTATAGTAAGATATAAGTATTTTAGGTGTCTCCGAGTATGTGTGGCTGTGTCCATACGGGGACACACGAAACGGGGAGCCCCAAGAAGTATTGGTGCAGCCCAGCTTACTGCCATCCCAATCACTTCGGATAAAGCTTTTCCTCCCACCTACTCTTGCTCATTACGACCTTACTTGCACATGATCTGTTCTACGTTCTGGTCTCGTCCTCCGGTTGGGTTTTTATCAGCCGTTGGGGAAAATCTATAACTCTTTAAGCCTTTTGCTCCATACAATAAAAAGTAAAAAAATAAATAAACTGCTAGACAACTTGATTGATTAATCAAGTAATCCTTGTATAAAATAACGAAAGACATAAAAAATTACTAGAATAATAAAAAAATCTCACTCTCAGCAGTGAAATGGGTTATTGCCTTAGTACCGCAGAAAGAATGATGGGTAGGTCAACATAGGTCGCGGCACTAAACATGGCTACCGTTCATTGGAGATTGGCATGTTACGAGTTCTGACACGCTGTCATAAGTCACTCACTCCGCGACCAAACCCCTTTTTCATCTTGAAACCCTAAGTTCGTCTTCTTCTGCAAATCCCTTCTTCTAAAAGGGTTTCAATGGGGAACTTTGATAGGCTCCCATCAGAGATCGCGCTTGACATTTTAAGTCGTTTGCCAGCTGAACTTGTTTTAGAATGCAAATGTGTGTCTAAACCTTGGAGAAATCTGGTTCGACATCCATGCTTGCCACAGATGCACTTGGATCATCTCGATTCTGGTAACTCGAGTTTTATTTTCTTAAGTCGTGAACCAGGGATTAGGGAATTCTATTATAGTGAATATGATGATAATTGTCACGAGGCACCCTTTAACAGAAGAAAAAGGATGAATTTAAGCCCTCCGTTGGGAGATTATTGTCTTGTTGATTCATGCAATGGTTTAGTTTGCTTCAATGTATTGGTTAGACACGAAATAGGTGGTCGATGGAATTATGGCCCTGCTTATATATGTAATCCAATCACCAGAGAATATGTTATCCTTCCAAAAGATGATGAACAGTGCTGGTGGACTGGATTTGGTTACATCCCTTCTACCAATGAGTACAAGGTTGTTAGAATATATGAGTCTATGGGAGACCGTAACGTTGGAATTGTTCAAGTGTACACTCTTGGGAGTGGCATTGGATGGAGAAATGCGGGAACGATGGACATCATCCATATGAATTATGTTAGACATTGTTCTGGTTTGTTTGCAAATGGAGATCTTCATTGGCAGAACAGTGAAGGAACCATTATTCTTGCTTTCCATTTGGCTGATGAAAAGTTCAGTGAACTTCCACCACCACCACCTTGTTTGATAGGAGCTGCTGTTCTACTAGGGGTTTTAGGGGATCATTTAAGTGCTACTTATTATCACAATGACCACGACTATAGTTGTGAAATATGGTTACTGAAGAAGAATAAGGAAAATAATGATTTGAGATGGATTAAAGAGTTTGTTATCGATAATCTTATGTCGCCACCATTTGAGTTGAAGAGTGGCAGGCTTCTGTACATTGAGGATACCAAAATTTACAGTCACGATCCAAAACCTTCATTTTCCGAAATGGATGTGAGTTTTGGCAAGTCTATTTCTCAGGTAATCCATCACAAAAACACCTTGGTTTCATTAAAAGTATTAGGAGAAAAAGATACAAAAACAATGGAATCTGGTGAAAGTGCAAGTTCAAGTGAGGTGACATAAAACATTAAAAAACTGAAGAATTTTGAGATGATGAGATTATACATTATATCATGTACGAATTACTCTTGTAGCTTTTTTTTTTTTTTTTTATAGATAAAGAGGTTACAGACGAGACGCCTCAGTTTGCATTCCGAGTCTGAGAATTGGTGCTGCCTAGCAGACTCCCTGATATCTCATGGTATGCAGTTACATCATTTAGATCTACATTTTCATTGTCTCCCTGATGGTGACTTAGGTTTAAATAGTAGTTACTGCCGCATATTGTTTGAATTAAGCTTGTTACAGTAATTTGGTCCCATGACCTATCATAATTAAAGTTTATGCTAAGTTTCGCAATGTTTACTGCCAAGAAGTTTTCCCCGTCGTTTGTTGTGCTCCAAGTGCCAATTTCGAATACTTCCTTTCCATCATATTCTGTCGAATAACGATCTCCCACCTTTGTTGCATACATGTTTCTGATCAGCTTGATTATTTGGCAGGAGTTGGATCCAAAGTCCATTCTGCTTCCTAACGCAACCGCCCAGTTGTATGCTTCCATAGCCGCCCTTTCTTTTACTTTGTCATTTGAACATTGCCCAAGCATTGCTCCTTTTGCTCCCCTGCAGTTTCCTGTGTGATCAAATAGGATTAAACCCATTCCATGTTTCCCTGTGGTAGGGTCTAGGAAGGTTGCCACATTTATTTTTAGAGTAAAGATGCTAGGATTTGCCCATTTAGGCCTGTATTCAATGATCTGATTTGCAGCCTCTTTTTTGGAGTATGAGACATTCATGATATTGTGCTTTTTTCTATCCATGACAGCTTTTTGTGTGTTAATGAAGTGGATGATATCCTTTGCTATTCTGGTCGCATTTGGTTTCTTGTTTTCGAAAACCAGGTTACATCTGGCTTTCCAGATGTGCCATATAACTGTAATACACATAGGAGCCCATCCCATTGGAAGGACCCTAAGAGTATTCTTATTTAGGAGATTTGATAGCCAGTCATGGAAATCAACTCTGTTACCAAAAACTACACTTGGTTCCAAAAATAATTCTCTCCACACCCGATGAGACAGAGGACAGTGCATGAAGAGGTGTGAGATAGACTCATCTTGGCAGTTACATATTTTACATATTTTGTCTATGTAGTGTAGGTGTTTTCCCATTCTTTCACCTGTCGGAAGAATGGAGTGCGCAACTTTCCAGAGAAAAACTTTAATGGAGGGGGAAACTGCAAGCTGCCAGATGGCTAACCAGTTTTTAGAAACCGTCCCAATATGACTATTGTGAGTTAGTTTCTTGTAGAGAGAATTAACTGTGAAGTTTCCTTCCTTGGTCAAAGACCATATGACTTTGTCATCCTGACCAACATTTATCTTAGTTTGCATTATTTTCCTGGCTATTTGATCAGTAAATAGGGTATAGATTATAGTTCTATCCCATTGCTGATTTCCATCAATGAGGTCGGTAACTCTTTCTATATTTGGAGGACAAATGTTAGGTCTACAAAGTAGAGAATCTAAATCTTTTACCCAACTGTCCTTCCAAATATTGATATTGTTACCAACGCCCACCTGCCATTTTCCAAATTTTTGAATATTTGCTATGCCAGCCAAAATCCCCTTCCAGACCCAAGAGTCTGTTTTTTTGGGTATTTGAGACATATGCATGATATCAGAATTCTCATGGTATTTAGCATGCATAACTAGCGCTCCCAAAGTGTCAGGTTGTTGCTTTTTATTTGAGACTTGTAGCTTTTTATTGCTTAATCTATTCCGCATCTTGTTATTTACTTTAGTTAGTCGGAGGACCTTTTATACACTAACTTTTATTTTCGTTCTAATCTGGAAAATACTTCAGACTGATAGTTTTTCCACAAGTAAGTTGTACGGTGCAATTCCTACCTTCAGCACTTCTCGCAGCAATTTTTCACAACTTTACACTCCGTCACAAATCACCATTTCAGCTTCTGCAGTTGCTGAGAAACATATTAACAACATCAATCTAGCTCCTCGCTGCCCAGGTTCTAGCTCTCTTGCTGTGGCAGCGTCTAATTCAAGGTCATGACCCGACAGTTCAGCTACCGTAGTTAATTTGGAACTCGTTAAGTCGACCTAAAAAAAAATTGAATCTCTGTGACATGTTGTAATCAAGGACCTATTCTTTTTCTACAAACTGGCATGTTGTAATGAAGTTTTGTAGATGAAATAATTAATGTTCATGGAAAAGTGGCCAAGTCACTCGGTGACGATAAGTCACCTGAGGCCGAAACTCTTCGGCACTAAATTTCTTAACGACCAATAAATTGGTAATGAAAACTAAACAAACAAACGCAACCCCTATATATCTAAAACCCTCGTAGTCTCCAAAATCAAATCCTATTTCTCCTTCAAAACCCTAGAAAAAGAAACCTCTCTATTAAATATTGCTCATCATGGGGAGGTTCAACAATCTACCAGAAGAGATTATGCTAGACTCATCATCCATGCTTCTCTCGCTTGCACTTGAATCATCATCTAGATTCTGATAAGTTTAGTTTTATTTTCTCAAGTTGTCAAAAAGAGCTGAAGGAGTTTTGTTACAGTGAGTATGATGAAAATTGTCACGAGGCACCCTTTAACATAAAAAAAAAGGATCAATTTAAGACCACCATTTGAGGATCATTATTTTGCTGGTTCATGCAATGGTCTAATTTGCTTCAACGCATGGAATTATTACTATGGACCCGCTTATCTCTGTAATCCGATCACTAAAGAATATATCTTATGCTTCCAACATCTAAAGTAAATTACTGGTGGACTGGATTCGGTTGTGTTCTTTCCACCAATGAGTACAAGGTTCTTAGGATATATAACTCTGGGGGAGATTCAAATGTTGGAATTGTTCAGGTATACACTCTTGGCAGTGGCACTGGTTGGAGAAATGCGGGAACAATGGACATCAATATGGAATATGTTAGAAAAGGTGCTGGTAAGTTTGCAAATGGAGCTCTTCATTGGGAGCACAGCAAAGGAACTACTATTGTTGTGTTGGATTTGGCTGATGAAAAGTTTTCTGAACTTCCATCACCACCATCTTGTTTGACACGAGCTGGTGATCCAAATTCTGTTATTAGACTAGGAGTTTTAGGTGAATTTCTAAGTTCTCATTATTATTATGCCAAAGCCCGTGGTTGTGAAATATGGTATTTGAAAAAGAATAAAGATAATCATAATCAGTTGAGCTGGCATAAAGAGTTTAGTTTCGACCGTTATGTACCACCTCCATTTGGGTGTACGAAGAGTGACAGGCTTCTGTATTATTGGGTTGGAGATGGGACTGGCAAACTTTATAGTTACGGTGCAAAAGATTCATCTGCCAGAATTGATGTGAGTTCTGGCAAGTATATTTCTGAAGCAATCCCTCACAATAGTTTCATTAAAAGTATTAGGAGAGAAGGATACAAGAACAATGGAATCCGGTGGTGAAGGAGCAAGTTCAAGTAATTGACAATATGTGCTGATCTTATAATGTGTATGAATTTCTCTTATAGCTTTCTACTGCGCATTTTGGTATTTGCTTTACTGATCTTTAATATAGAATGTAAAGATTTAGACATTTTTTTTTTTGAATGGATGAGTTCACCCATATTATACGACATGGTATTGGTAAATAAAGTTTACTTCTTTTCTTTAAATGGTTTACTGTTCTCGGATTTGATGAGATTCCTTATGACACGCTACTCAACTCTTATCCTAGGTCTTTTTAAACTATCAAATGGGGTAAATAGAAGTAGTGGGTAAATTGCTGAACGTATAGTAAAGTTTAGGCTTATTTGATACCGAGCCGTTTGCTCTTATGGTAATGGTTAAGCTCCAGAAACGCAGTGAATAATGTTGGAGTTATTTAGCAGGGGGATGGTATGCATCGACAGATACGTACACACAGGCAGACATATATTGAGCATGGTTGATTACTTTTGAAACTATATTGCCTTTCTTTTATCTTGTGTTGAGTTGTTGACTGATTTCCTCAGTGTTGCTAAGGCTTTTAATTATTTTATTCTGAGGATCATTTTGGACTAACATGGAATCCATTCCGCTTTGTTTATGGTGGCTCAAGAGCCCTTGGATCTCTGTCATGGTTGTTGATTCTGTTAGGACTTAGGAGGTTAAATTATACCAACGGAGTATTCTAGCGTATTCAGGGAAGTGTTCCCACAACCAAGCTTGTAGAAACATAATGACTCTACAGTGGCTTCAACTTAATTTTGAATAATCTATGGCGTGCATTACCTATTCGAGGTAAGATCAACAGGTTCTTGGTTCAATGCAAGAGTTCAATGCAAGTGTACGGAAAGTTTTTCCCTACAACTGTTAGGTTTGTGCACCTGCGCTAGAAGCATTTCTTTTTTCTTTTTATTTTTAGGAGTTTCTCATTGTTGATGTTATTTGGCACTGCATGGGCATTATCTGATACAAGCACTGGTTTAATGGAGAGGTAAATCGGGAGATTCTACTAAATCTATGTCATGCTTACTGACGATTCGAGATAAAAATCTGGTTTGGAGTAGTGAAAAGTGGATTTGTAGTCATGCAATATGACTGATGAAATGTCACAGTAACATATCTTTGTGTGTGTGTTGATCTTGCAATTTTGTTGGTGAACTAGTATAAGCTTAGTTCAGCTGAAAGTATAAGTTTGTAGACTAAGATTATAAGTTCCATTACTGCATTCAGTCTTTCCCCTCAAGGGTCGAAACCCACTCTTACCAGTACCATAGGCATATGGGAGTAAGTGGCCACATAAGCCTTAGCGACTTATACCACTGTGCCTGCTTCAAGATTTTGAAGACATCTTTTTTTTTGTCCAGAAATATTGACTTGAACTCATGAAGACTTCTTGGAAATCAATTTTCGTTTCCTTGACAACGGCATCAAAATAAAGTCAATATAAAATACTTATCTGTATCAATTATTTTTTTAATTAAATTTACATTAAAACAACATTGGTATGCTGGTTATTTAGTACCCCCAAAGCACATCCATGTCTAATAGTGTCTATCAACCAAGTCCTAGACCCATAGGGCCAGCTCCAGACATTCATTCCGAGCTAGTTTCTTCTGGACATAAAAGGAAATTTCGTTTACGGAATCATGCCAAATCCGGTTAAAACAAACACAATCCCTTTTATTACCTTTTATCAGTCAGTCTCTGGTCTCCAAAAATCAAACCCTATTTTTCTCCCCAAAAAACCCTAGGAAAGAATAAAAGTGATTCATTATGAGAAGGTTTAACAATCTACCGGAAGAGATTATGTTGGAAATATTAACTCGTTTACCAGCGGAATCTGCTCTAAACTGCAAATTAGTTTGCAAACCATGGAGAGATGTTGTTCATCATCCATCCTTCTCTCAGTTGCACCTGAATCATCTTAATTCTGCTGATGATACTTCTGGTAAGTTGAGTTATTTATTCTTTTGTCGCCGGCCTGAAGAATTTTCTTATGTCGAGTATGATGAGAATTGCCATGGGACACCCTTTTTTAGAAAAAACAAGGATGAATTTAAACCTTCCCTTTCAGGATCATTATATTGTTGGTTCATATAATGGTTTGATTTGCTTCGGCTCATGGTCTAAGGCTTGTACGTGTGTCTGTAATCCAATTACTAGAGAATATATTATCCTTCCAACATCTGAGGGAAATTACTGGTGGACTGGGTTTGGTTACATTCCTTCGACCAATGAGTACAAGGTTGTCAGGATATATGAGTCTGGAGGAAAATCAAATATTGGAATAGTTCAGGTATACACTCTTGGGAGTGGCACTGGATGGAGGAATGCTGGAACGATGGACAACAATATGAATAATGTTACAGAAATGTCTGGTGCGTTTGCAAATGGAGCTCTTCATTGGGCGAACCACCATGAACGAGCCATTCTTGCTTTCCATTTGACTGATGAAATGTTTAGTAAACTTCCAATCCCACCTTGTTTTACATATGCTGGTGATATTAAACTAGGGGTTTTAGGTAATTGTGTAAGTTTACACTATAACTGTCGGAATTGTTGTGAAATATGGTTATTGAAGAAGTATACGGATAATTATAATGATTTGAGCTGGAGTGAAGAGTTTAGTTTTGACAGTAACATTTTAAAGCCCTTCGGGTATACTAAGAGTGGTAGGCTTCTGTACCATGAGAATACCAAACTCTATTGTTACCCTCCAGAAGCTTCATCTGCCGAAACGGATGTGAGTTTTGGAAAGGATATTTCTCAAGCAATCCGTCACAAGAATACTTTGGTTTCATTAAAAGTATTAGGAGAAAAGGATGCAGAAACAATGGATGGTGAAGAGCAAGTTCAACTGAAGAGATCGAAGAAGAATCCGCAGAAAGAAGAAAGGGATATCTAGGTAAGTTTAATGATAATTAACTTCATTGAAAATTAGATAGCAAGTGTCTTCTGAATCTAATTATTTATTTATTTGACTATACGTGATGATGTGATATCAGTTATTGCTTTTTATCTATTGTGCATTTTGTTATTTCCTTGTACAAGATATTAGAATCTGAGAAGTATATGCAGGGAATGTTATAGAAAATTGAAAGCTTTATCTCAGTAGTGCTAGGCTCCTAACCCTTCTAGGAAATCAATCGGTTCTTAGTTCTCAGATTATATTCTTTTAGTGCTGTCATTTCGTGATTTAGTCTGTGATTTGAGTTATTGAATATGTTCTGTCGAAGAATAACAGTGAAGTGTGTCTCCCTTAGTAAATTTCATAAGAACAACGAACACTAGTAGGTAGAACCCTGTCACCGTATGGCAATGGGGTGATGTTGTTTAGAAAGATATAGTTACTACGATGAGAGTGGGTACACGACACACTATTCAATAAAACATCGAGTTGAGTTATGTATAAACACTATTCAATCAAAATTTAAGACTTAACTGTGTTTACGTACTTCATGCTTGGTTTGGTGATAACCAGTTATTAAGTCTTAGATTTGTTTTCCAGCAATTCAAATCTGGGTGTTTTAGGGTATTTTGGTTGGGGTACATCAAGTTATCTGTGTCGGTTTTCAACTGAAATATTAAGACTTCTAATCTCCTTTGTCGATGGATACTATTATCAAAACATGACTACGAAGAACCTGCTTCGTAGGTGGATCCCAAACCCTGAACAGTTATAAGTTCTCCATGGTATCACCCTTTAATTTTCTTAGGCGTTAGCATTAGACCCCCATGTACATGCTTAGAAATGGCCTCAGCAAAGAAGTTTGGTATATTCGGATTTTAGTAGACAAATCTTTGATTTCACCAGCAGACGGAAGTATCTAGTAGTTAGGTGGCGCGGAAGATTTTGGGTGGGTCATGAGAAATTTCGTCCAGTTGTAGATTTTTGGTGGGTCATGTGACGGAAATTTAATCTGTCGGACTGAGTGTCGGATATCTGAACTTATAAGGTAACAGAATCTGCAAAATAACATTTCAGATTGGTGTACGCACTCCTCACTGGCGAAACATGATGCTTATGGTAAAGAGCACGTACCTTAGAAACGCTTAATAGCAGCTCCCATAATATGTTTTGTAAAATTACGTCCAAGGAACTTGAACCTCAATACATATGTGTACAAGGTTACATTCCTTCGACGAATGAGTACAAGGTTGTTAGGATATCTGAGTTGTGGGGAGAATCAAATGTTGGGATTATTCAGTTATACACTCTTGGCAGTGGCAATGGATGGACAAATGCAGGAACGATGGACATCAATATGAAACATGTTACGAAATGTGCTGGTAAGTTTGCTAATGGAGCTCTCAATTGGGTGGACAAGGAAGGAACAACTATTCTTGTTTTACATTTGGCTGATAAAAGGTTTAGTAGAATTCCATCACCTCCTTGTTTGAAACTAACGGGTGTTCCACATTTTAGAATTATTCTAGGGATTTTAGGCGATTTTCTAAGTGCTACTTATTATTGCAATGTCGGTTTTTGTGACCTATGGTTATTAAAGAAGAATAAAGATACTACTGATTTCAGCTGGAGCAAAGAGTTCAGTTTTGATTCTTTTGGTAGTCACATATCGTGGCCATTTGGTTATACGAAGAGCGGTAGGCTTTTATGCTATGGGAATAACAATATCTATAGTTACGATCCAAAAGATTTATCTGTCAAACTGGATGTGCGTTTTGGCATGTCTATTTATCGAGCAATCCCTCACAAGAATAGTTTTGTCTCATTAAAAATATTAGGAGAAAAGGATACATATACAATGGAACTAGGTGAAAGATCAAGTTCAAGTAAGGAGATCAAAAACGGTGACAAACGGAAGAAGAAGCCGCAGAACAAAGTTAATAGACCATATTCGCTGATATTATATCATGTCCGAGTTACTCTTATAGCTTTTTATCGCTATGTTTATTGGACATTTTGTGTTTTACTTTACTTTAGTTAGCCTCAAGGGAGGATGTAATGCTAGCTTTTATAAACTTATTTTCTCGTCTAAAAAAGTCAGAGTAGTATGTGCAGAAGATATCGTGGGAAAACTGTGGTATTGTCTTGGACATTTTACTTTCGATTTAGCATTAGACCCACATGATATATTCCAGGTGCTTCATTTTGGGACTAGTAAACTGCTGAGGTTAGGCACAGTTGTTTTTCTAGCTGTTTTATCCAAGTGCACGAACTTTTTTCATGTGTAATAGAGATATACATCAGCAATGAGATCTGTTTTCTACTTTGGTTATGAGAAGCCATTGAAGTCCCACGAGTTTAGATCTGTTGTAGAAATGGAGGTATGTTCACCATTACTTACTCATGTCATATGTTAGTTTTCTTTGTATTACAATACATTATGTGATCGTTTGTATACTCTAGAAAATAAATAAACTGTATCTATAAGACAGAGCCATGCATTCTCTTGATAATCGGGATTGTCGTATACTTGTTGGCACATTTCTATACAAGTTGGGAAAACTTAAGCTCCGAAGAATCTGCAAATCATCTTCTTCTTCATTGCAAGGTTGCGTACAAGTTATGGTTAAGCTTAATTCCCTCTAGTTGGTGCTGGATATCTCCGCAGTCCATATACGATTTAGCTCATACCTAACAAACGTACAATACTCAAAATACTGTTTACTGGAACATGATTCCTGCAGCCATAGTTTGGGTTATATGAGGAGAAAGAAACGCGCGCACTTTTGAGGAGAAGAATGTTTTCAAAACTGATCAGGATCTAATCATTGAAACCAAATCTTTAGTTATGGCCTGGGCTTCAGATTTTGGTCATCACAATGTTATAGTTGGTGATAATTGGGATGCAAATTTTTACTAATTGTTTTTTTGTTTTCCTTTGCTACATCTTGTAGCTTTTTTTTTTTTTTTTTTATCGGTCGAATAGAAATTTCAATGAAGGAAGGCACTTAAGTGGGGTCCCTTAACCCAATGATTACAACCGAACAAAAAAGGGGAACCGAAAGGGGATTCGGCTACCCAAAAAGAAAACACAAAAAAATTATGGAGGTCGGTATAATGAATCCCATAAAGAGATCACCATATTTGCCGTAAGACCTAACATTTTTGTATTCGATTCCGCCCAAAAGAATGCTTGTAATTTGATATCTCTAATGAGGCTTGCCAAAGTTTTCTTTTTGTTATCGAATGTTCTTGCATTTCGCTCTTTCCAAATACACCACCATATAGCAACCGGGATGTTATTCCATATTCGACTAAGTCTTTCATCTCCCCAATCAAACTTCCAATCCTTCATAGATGTAATGATATTAGGGTCATATGACCATCCAAAGTGGCACCCTTCAACAAAGTAATCCCATATTCTCCGAATTCTCCAACAAGCATAAAACAAGTGCGAACTCGACTCATCGTCTTCTTCACAAAAACGACATACACAAGAAACATCCATACCTCTTCTTAAAAGTTTATCCGCCGTCATTATCCGATCTTGAGAAAGGAGCCAAAGAAAGAAATTGATTTTGTGAGGGTACTCATTACTCCAAACAACATTGATTGGAAAATCCGGCTCATCTTGATCGCGATTGTCTTTAGCTCCATCCTTAACCGTATATTGACCATGATCACTACCAACCCAAATTCGGGTATCCATAACCCCTTCTTGAATAGAGATTGAGGAAAGAAGATTTGATATAGATACCACTTCACTAGTAATGGTTTGAGAGTATCTTTGCCTAGACATAAACGCCCATCTTACACCACCTTCCCTAAGTACATACATACTAGCCACCACAAACTCCTTGGTCCTCGAAACTTCATAAGCCAAAGGATACATATCACATAATCTTCCTTCATAAGCCAAAGGATACATATCACTCCTTGCTACATCTTGTAGCTTGTTTGTACATTCCTCTCTTTTTAATAAAATCTCTCTCTATCTATTAAAAAAAAAAAAGTTGGGAAAAGTTGATTTGCTTGCACAAAATAAGATCTTTGATTGTGTTTAGATGCATTCAATAATCTACGGAAACCATCAATTCTGAGTGAATATTTGGTTTTGATTCCGTTTCCTGTAGCGATTGTTGAAATGTTGTTGTTAAATTTTTCCACTTTTTCTTTTGGCCATATTTTGTCAGTTGGTTGGTACATAGTAAGAGTTTCTCAAAGATAATTTTATTTCGCATTGCAGCATCAAAACAGATACTGCTTAAATAGAGAGTTAAGCAATGAAGTGTGTTTGGAATCTTTGGATTATTGCAATCTTTTTTAATTTTTTTATCATCTGACATGTTTTTGGCTTTTGTTGGTGAACTGGTATGAGCCTAGTCCTACATCCAATTTGGGTAGTACCTTACAAAATGTGTTTGTATTATCTTGGTCCATCTGCTCAGCATGAGAAACAACGCAATACACATACCATTTATCGAGCGGTAATTTCCTAGTTATATAGGAAGGCTGACAAGTAAATGCAGGAGAAAACATTGGAAGTGGAGAGCTTTATCGGTTGTCCTAGCCTTCCCAGACATCTATTTGGTTCTTACTTCTCAGCTTAATTATATCAGGCTGTCATTTTAAGATTTAGTATGTGTGTTTAAGTTGCTGAGTGAATTGGTTCAGTTGATCAGAAATGTATTGCTACGGCTAGGAAATAACAAAATGTTCCATAAGAACAATTTTATGAATCCTATATGTTGCATGTTATTCATAGTCGTACAAATCCGATGCCAAACAAATCACGCGTGACGGAATTAATTTTTAGTATACGTACATTATAAGCGCCAGTACCAGTCCGGGTTGTCCTATTGGGCTGGGAAATGCGTCGAATGAATCCACATCTTTCGCAAACCCGAAGAGCAAAATTTATTCTTTCGAACTTCAAATATTGGTGATGCAGGGAATTTTACGACTTAATTTCATAAAGGGTAATTGACATCCGACCGTAAGAAACAGCAAATCTCACATCTCTTCGAGAACCAAAGATTGTGGTAAAATGAAAAAAGAAGAAACTATATTTAGAAATTTTTAATGATTACACTGGTAATGACAATGTCATAGTCAAATTTAAAAATGTCCTAGTCAAGTTTAAAACATGAGAAGTAATTATCCTTATCAAGTTCCTTAAAACTTTTCTGGATACGTAATGTGTAGCCAATTTAATAGAGTGCTAGAAATTGAAACCGATACCCACCATCCGTACAACGGTTTTTGTTCTTGTCAAAGTGCATGTATGTCTACGGAACTTTTTATTCACAAGATTATTTAGTTCTTACCAGTTTACTCCAACATCACACTTGACCGTTGTTTCGTCTAGCTAGTTTTGGGTCGCCTTGATTTACCTTTTTTCCTTTTCTTTTTACTGGAATTCGCACTTATTGCTTTTTTTAGCCTTTATATAAATTTCCATGTCGTTTACTGGTGACCATTCTATTTTCATGATAGACCTGTTCTTATATTGGCCCTCAGGAAATGAAATAATGTTATCAGATGACACTAAACACATGGTACACAATGGCACAGGTATAAGAATGAAAAAAGCACAAGGAAACTGTGATGATCAGTTTAAAACAATTTGTGATGCTCATCCATAGCTTATTTGAGTCGTATGCAGCAAAAGAATTTGATCAGTTTGTCTAGTTGTTTACAGAATGGACCCAGCAAAAGAGAAAAAATGATTTTGCACTTTAAAGCATGGTAACGTAGAGAGAAAGAGTTAAGAGTTTCATGACTACATAAATTCATCGTTTCGGGCATACAAAAGTTACTCAACATATAATGAGAGGCTTTTTTATATTAGAAGCGGCTCAGTTATTTTGGTTCAGTGTGATATTATTGTTAAAAGAATAGAAGCGGCTCATTTATTTTGGTTCAGTGTGATATTATTGTTAAAAGAATAATTCATAAGGCAGGGCAGGATCACTTACACCCTCATACCCAGAAGAAGAAGAAGCATTAGGACTCCTCCAAGCAGTTCAGTGGGCTAAAGAAGAAAATCTATCAAATTTCAGTGTAGAAGGGGACTGTAAGAATCTTTTTGACTATCTGAATGGGAAACCATCTCAAATATCTTGGTAGAACCAGTCCATCATGGATGAAGTGAAAAGGGAGTTTTCTTTTCGTCAAAATTTTCTAGGTTTTTTCTATGTGCCGAGAACAGCAAACCATGTAGCTAATATATTGGCTAAGGAAGTTAAATCCTTTAAAACAACTCTCAATTGAAGATTTGTTGCTCCATCTTGTATTAATCATGCTTTAGAAGTAGATAAATCAAATGCTCGGGTAGACTCTTCTAGCCCTGCATTAGATAGATCTACTCACTCTGATGTAAGGGTTACTAACTCCCCAAGTTAGTCTTTTGATTGCATTTCAACACAAAACAAAAAAAATCACGTGTAATCATTTTGAAACTTGGAAAACCTAACATACAAAAATAATACGAAAACCTAACATCGGTAGAAAAATAATATTAGCTCCGTTTCTCATCAAATCACCTTGTGCAAACACACCTTTTCTCCACCCATGTCCACATACCTACTGTCAAAAACTAAATGGCATCTCTCATACTTACTGTTAAAAACCATATATTTCACCACGTAGGAAATGGTTTAGATATCCCTATCCAAGCTAATTGGATATACCCCACTTTCAAAACCTTGATCCAATCCAATGCGACCCTATCCAATATATCCCAGACTTAATAGACCCTATCTCTCATTACTGGAATCACGATCAGCTAAACATTCTACCCACACTGCCACCCAACATATTATAAATATCCACCTTAACAACAGCTCAGACAAAATTATTTGGCCGCATTCTAAATCTGGTAAATTCACCACTGCATCCGGGTACTGCTATCTAATCCAACAAATAAAACAACTCTCTCCCACACCCTCACCCTATGTTGGAAAAAACTGGGTTGCAATGGAAGATGAAATAACAGAGGAAGAGATTGTTGTACTCCAAACTTTCAAGGCTCATACGATTTCTTTTAGACAATTATTTCTACCCTCCCAATAATTGGCGATTACAATAGGTATGTGAAATAATGCCTTCAGGATACAATGAAAGCCCTACAACGGAAATTGAATTCAAGGTTTGTACCCCTTGATCCAATCAAGAACACATGTAAACAAGATTTCTGATGATGCTTTAGAAAGAGAGAAAATAGAAAAGGTTTTTTTTCGATTATGTTTTAAACGAGTCTAGGGAGATGCTATTTATAGAGGTTGTCGCATCTGTTGGGAATAGACATCTTTTTCACCAACAGGTTTCTCTGAAACGATGAGTCTCTTCATCATCAGACATCAATGATGTCTGTTGGATTTGAAAATTCTGGATATGTATGTAATTGTCGAAACAGTTACGTACCACCAAAAAATTCTTCCGGGGGCGTTGCCAACATTCTACCCCTATTTTCAAAAACCATAAAACAAAGTTAAAAACTTTTAAATCAGAGTGACTGCATCACTGAAGTGACAAGCCAACGTAGTTCAAGAACAATTGAGACTAAGCATCATCGTTGAAATCAACACATAAATGATAGGTATCTTTTGGATTTGAACCTTCACTTAGTGTAAGAAACTCAAAGCCTTATCGAGATTCTATGGTGAAACCAGTCTTGAACCAAGTATCCCTTATGATAAAACCGGAGTCTCCACACATATTGATTTCATAAATCATGTGTTCTGTAGCCAAGCACGTTAATGGACATGTGCTTATATCCTTATTCATGAGTCTTCTTTAGAGAACGGTCTTCTTCTCTTAGGAAACTGCCTGATTTCCATACTCATATAGGTAAGTCTCGAAGGTTTTTCTGCGATACACCTTTTACTAATCACAGACTCATTAAGGATTTACATCCATCCTACTTTCTTGCAGAACCCAACACTAATTAGAAATGGAAAGTTTTATATTAGTGCTCCATAATCTACATCCATAACTTGTTGGTACCACATTAAACCTTGTTTATCTTTTTCAAAACATAGGTTGGGTTTCTGCTATGGGAGATCAAACTTCTTTTACAGACCTTAGTCCCATTTCTTTATTTTTTATTGAAACCACCGAACTTGGTAGACTCTTCGTAAATGGGTCTGCCAAATTCCTCTTTGATTCAATAAAGTTAACCGTAACCACTCCCCTCTTGAGTAGTTGCCTAACCATTTGATGTCTAAGACTTGCATGTCTTGACTTTCCATTATAAGTCTTATTTGAGACATTATAGATGGTATTTTGATTATCACAATTAATCAAGACCGCCGGAGTTGGCTTCTTCCAAAATGGAATTTTCATAAGTAGGTTCCTAAGCCATTCTGCATCCTTACATGCATCCGTTAAGGCTATTAATTCTGACAACATTGTTGAATCAGAAATACAAGTCTGCTTCTTGGAACTCCAAGACACAGCAGCACCCCCTAATGTAAAGATCCATCCAGACGTTGATTTGGACTTGGACTCAACATAGTTCCAGTTAGCATCGATGTACCCTTCCGGTGCAGCGGGATAGCCTTGGTAATGCAAGCCAAAATTCATTGTACCTTTCAAGTAAGCCATAACTCTTGAAACTGCTTTCCAGTGTTCATATCCTGGATTACTTGAGAAACGACATAACACTCCCACGGCTTGGTCTATGTCCGGTCTTGTGCAATGCATAGCATACATAAGACTTCCAATGACACTGAAATACTCAAGTTGTGCATGAGTACTTCCGGTGTTCTTCTTTAACTTGATAGTATGGTCTAAAGGAGTAGGTACTGGATTGCCATCAAAGTGACCATACTTCTTGAGAATTTTCTCAATATAATGAGATTGAGTTAAAGCCAACTCATTTCCCTTTCTTAGGATCTTAATTCCAAGATTACATCAGCCTCTCCTAAATTCTTCATATCAAAGTTAGAGCTAAGAAACTTCTTTGTTTCTTCCACAACAGATATGTCAGATCCAAAAATAAGCATATCATCAACATACAAACAGAGAATTACACATCCAAAACTATCATGCTTACTATAGATACATTTATCCGCATCATTCACCACAAAACCATATGACAAAACCACTTTGTCAAACTTCTCATGCCATTGCATGGGAGCTTGCTTCAAGCCATAAAGAGATTTTACTAACTTGCAAACCTTCTTTTCTTGGCCTGGCAATATGAAACCTTCAGGTTGTTCCATATATATTTCTTCTTCCAAATCTCCATTTAGGAAGGCAGTTTTGACATCCATTTGATGAATAATTAACTTGTGAATAGAAGCAAGTGCTATTAAACAACGAATAGATGAGATGCGAGCAACATGAGCATATGTATCAAAGTAATCAATTTCATGTCTTTACTTATAACCCTTGGCAACTAATCTGTCGTTGAACTTATCAATGGAACCATCGGCATTCATCTTTCTCTTGAAAATCCATTTACATCCAATAGGCTTTACGCCCGGAGGTAAATCACAATATATCCAAGTACCGTTGGTCAAAAGAGAATTCTTTTCATCATTGATAGAATCTTTCCAAAAACTAGCATATTTGGAACTCATAGACTCAGCATAAGTTTTAGGGTCATCATCAACATGTATAACATATTTGGTAACACTAAGAATTCTATTCTTATTACCTTCTACAAGATATGTTATAAAGTCAGGACCAAAATTTTTCTCTATTCTTACTCTCTTACTCCTTCTAGGTTCGATATCTTCTATGGGTTCAGAAGTATCCTCCATGTCTCGAGTAGGAATAGAATGATCATCATTCTCATTAGTCTCTTCAGATTCTAGACTAGGTAACAATGAGTTCTCCATGGGTTGCATTTGAGAACTGTTCCTATTTAAGTTCTCAAAGAATTCCACATCTACAGATTCTATAATCTCAAAAGTGTCAAGGATTAAAAATCTGTAGGTCATACTATTAAGAGAGTATCCCACAAAAGCACATTTATAAGCCCTGTTTCCCAGTTTTGGTCTTTTAGGATCAGGCTTTCGAACATATGCTAAGCAACCCCAGACTTTAAGTCTCTTCAAGTTTGGTTTCCTCTTAAACCACAATTCATAAGGAGAAACATTCTTCTTTTTCAAAGGAACTCTATTCAAAATATAACATGCAAACAACATAGCTTCACCCCACAAAGAATTAGGCAAACTAGAACTTATAAGCATGCAATTAACCATATCGATCAAAGTTCTATTTTTCCTTTCAGCCACACCATTTTGTTGAAGTGTATAAGGTGCAGTAAATTGATGAATTAAACCATGCTCTTGACAAAAGAATTTAAATTCATTAGGAAAATATTCACCACCACGATCAGAATAAAATCTTAATTTTCAGTCCTAATTGTGTCTCTACTTCTGCTTTGTATATTTTGAATATGTCAAAAACATCATCCTTAGATTTCATCAAATATGTATAAGCATATCTAGTACTATCCTCTATAAAGGTGACATAATACTTATTTCCACCACGAGTGGCAGAACCATGCAAATCACCCACATCACTGTGTACTAATTCAAGTAAGGAAGAATTTCGTACTACAGATTTATGGGAAATTCTAGTTATCTTTGCTTTCACACATATTTCACATTTAGAAGCATGATCAAAATTGCAATCAGAAATCAAACCTAATCGTTTCATGTTTCTAAGAGAACCATAATTCACATGACCAAACCTAGCATGCCATAAATTAACAGAGTCAACAATATAAGCAGAACCATTATTTATTAAATTTAGCTTAATCATCCCATTACAAGCATATCCTTGTCCAACAAACACACCATTTTTGGATAATACAAACTTATTAGACTCATAGGTCGTCTTGAATCCAGCCTTCATAACAAGGTCGCCAGAAACAAGGTTATTTACAATGTCAGGGACATGTAACACATTAGTAAGAGTAACAGTCTTTCCCGAAGTAAACGAGAGTTCAACAGTGCCTTTCCCAATGACTTTGTTGTGTTGACCATTTGCGGAGACAACTTCGTTTCCTTCTCCACTAACCTGTTCGTATGTCTTGTAAAGATTTCTATCCTTACAGATATGGACGGTTGCACCATTGTCGTACCACCATCCACCCCCAGTTTCAGCAACAACATTGGAGGCTTGCACCACGATTACAAGTTTGTCATCGACCATATTTGCCTCCTTTTTCTGTTTCTGCCGTTGTTTCTTTTTGAGACGACAATCATGAGCAAAATGGCCGGGTTTGTCACAGAAGTAGCAATTGCCCTTCTTCTTACTCTTCTTGTTGGGATGATGCTTCTTAAACTGAGTATCATTCTTAGGTTTCAAGGAATTCGGTGTCTTAGATTCTTCTACGATATTCACCTTAGAATGGTTTTCAAACTGTGGACTATCCTTAAGTTCTCGTTTACGAGAGTCCTCTTCTATTCGAAGATGACGCTGTAATGCCTCTAAATCATAGTCAGTCTCAGCATGCTTAAGTTTCTTCTTATAACCATTCCAAGAAGGGGGAAGACGAGAAATAATAACCCCGACAACAAACGCAGAAGGAAGATCAATTCCAGCATCCTTAAGATGATTAACAATGAGTAAAAATTCACTGACCTGGGCAATGATTGACTTACTGTCAACCATCTTAAAATCCATGAAGTTGCAAGTCAGGAATTTCTTGTTGCTTGCTTCAGAAATCTTGTATTTGTTGTCAAGCGAAGTCCATAATTCCTTTGCAGTCGCAATACTCCGATGTGCATTGTAAATAGGAGTTTCCAGGGCATTCAAAATATGACCACGACACATGAAATCATCTTCCTGACGCTTCTTTCATTTGGTAATCAAATCAGGATCGAGTATCTTTGTCTGATGGTGCAGGAATCTCCTCCAATCCATCTTCAAGTATGTACCACAACTTGATGGTGATCAGAAAAAACTTCACAGTTTCTTGCCAACGAGTAAAATTTTCACCATCAAAACGTTCCAGTCGAGTTAAGATTTGGTTCATCACTTGCAGGGATTGTGCAGTAGCATTCGAAGTTGAAGATTCACCCTCCATTGCCAGAAACTAATTGTCTAAAACTGTTGGAAAAAACTTGGTTGCAATGGAAGATGAAATAAGAGAGGAAGAGATTGTTGTACTCCAAACTTTCAAGGCTCATACGATTTCTTTTAGACAATTATTTCTACCCTCCCAATAATTGGCGATTACAACTGGTATGTGAAATAATGCCTTCAGGATACAATGAAAGCCCTAAGACGGAAATTGAATTCAAGGTTTGTACCCCTTGATCCAATCAAGAACACATGTAAACAAGATTTCTGATGATGCTTTAGAAAGAGAGAAAACAGAAAAGGTTTTTTTCGATTATGTTTTAAACGAGTCTAGGGAGATGCTATTTATAGAGGTTTTCGCATCTGTTGGGAATAGACATCTTTTTCACCAACAGGTTTCTCTGAAACGATGAGTCTCTTCATCATCAGACATCAATGATGTCTGTTGGATTTGAAAATTCTGGATATGTATGTAACTGTCGAAACAGTTACGTACCACCAAAAAATTCATCAGGTCGACCACAGCCTGGGGGGATACGCCACCCAGGACCCCCCCTTGGATAGCGCAGTTGAAAATATTCCAACACCCTCAACCCTCCCAACCACAAAATTCTTATGGACCTTCTTAACATGTGCAAATTTTTCATGGTATTGTAGACACATGCAAATCATCTTGCCTTAGTTTTGTAATACACACTTTTAAAAGTATGGAACAAAAGCATACTCCGAGGATTGTTTCCTTTCCCGTGTCAAAATTCCCTATAACGTTCCCCGTTTTTGAGCCGAGGAAGGGAGTGAAACCTCTCGCCACCGTCCTCATTTGAGCTTGGCATGTACCGAATTTGTCAAAGGGTAGGATATCGTACTTTTTCACAATTCCTTTTACAAAGTTGTCTTTTTATCTAAACCCCAGGAAATAAAAACACCTCACAGTTTTCAAAACCCTAGAAAAATAAAATTGCAATTACTATTACACTTCTCTAATCAAGGATTTTATCATGGGGAGGTTCAACGATCTACCAAAAGAGATCATGATAGACATTTTAATTAGGTTACCTACTGAATCTGTATTGGAGTCTAAAATGGTGTGCAAGCGGTGGAGAGATCTTGTCCATCAACCATCATTCTCTCAATTGCACTTCAATCACCACCACCATCTTGATTCCGGTAAGTTGAATTTTATTTTTCTTTCTGATGAACAAGAACGGCATAAGGAAGTTTATTTTAGTGAGTATGATGAGAATTGTCCTGAGGCACCCTTCCATAGATATACAAGGATGAATATAAGCCTTCCATCTAAGGAATGTTGTTTTGCCGGTTCATGCAATGGTTTAATTTGCTTGAATGCATGGGTAAGAGGCGAATCTGGTTATTGGAATTATGGACCTGCTTATATATGTAATCCAATCACCAGGGAATACATTATCCTTCCAAATTTTGAAGGAAAGTACTGGTGGAGTGGTATTGGTTACATTCCTTCTACCAATGAGTATAAGGTTTTTAGGATAAACCTATGTGGGAAAGACTCAATTGTTGACACTGGAAAAGGAATTGTTCAGGTATACACTCTTGGAAGTGTCAGCGGATGGAGAAATATTGCAGGAATGATTGATGTCAAGAAGCAATGTTTTACACAATGTGCTGGTGAGTTTGCAAATGGAGCTCTTCATTGGGTGGACGATGTTGGAACCGTTATTCTTGCTTTCCATTTGGCTGATGAAAAGTTTACTGAACTTCCACCACCACCTCCTTGTTTGACACGATCTGCTGATCCATATTTTGATACTCAACTAGGGGTTTTAGGTGATTGTTTAAGTGCTACTTATTATCCCACTGCTAACTAGTACGACCGTTGCCACGGTGGGAGGGCCGACCGAAAAAGAATCAGAACATGGGGTTCGTCTGCGATTACTTTCACCCGTTTCTGAAAAAGTGATACTTTCGCCCCGTTTCGGAAAAAGTGATACTTTCGTCCCGTTTCGGAAAAAGTGATACTTTCGCCCCGTTTCAGAAAAAGTGATACTTTTTCTGAAACGGGGCGAAAGTATCACTTTTTCCGAAACGGGCGCAGAAAGTATCACTTTTCCCAAACGGAGCAAAGTTTCACTTTTCCTGAAACGGGTTGTGAAAGTATCACTTTTTCAGAAACGGAAAATTAGTCGATCCATAAACCAAAATATGGTTGCATGATGTGTTATGCATCCTTTGTGGTGGTTTGCATAATGGCTATGCATTCAATTTTCGAGAATTGTGCCTAAAATTAAAGTATCATTTTTCTTGAAACGGAGGGAGTACACCGTTTTATTAGTTGGAACGGAAAATTAGTTGATGCATAAACCAAAATTTTGCTACATAAAGTATTATGTATCTTTTGTGGTGGTTTGCATAATGAATATACATTTAATTTTCTAAAATTGTGCCTAAAATGATAAATGCCTCCGAATTTTTCGTAAAAACTCTAAATTTGATATTGTTGTTTGTGCTCGTTGGATAGATTTTTTTATTAGCTTTCCAACAAGATAAAATTTGTAAAATTCCAAGGCACGGATTTTTAGATATGTTATATTAAAGTTTGATTTCCAATTATACCCTTAAAAAAATAGGATATATAAGGAGTTATATAGGGGGTTAGTCCACGAGTGAGTTGGGGGGAGTTTGATGCATTTTGGATCTTGGGGTTTTTGAGGGATTGTAAAAGAGTATAGGGAATTTGAGAGAGTTTGGTGTTTTGAGTGTAGGGAGTTTGAGAGACTCTCCCAAAATCTCTACTTTTTTGAGAGATTTGGAGTGAGGCAAAAATACATTGTAAACTCCCTTGAACTCCCCAGAACTCCCCAAAAAAAACCCAACTCCCTAGCATTCTAATTTTTACCACTAACAGGGAGTTTAAGAGTTTCTTTCAAACTCCCCCACGACTAATGGGGTTTTCTAGGGAGTTTGGGAGACTCTTCTAAACTCTCCCACGACTAACAGAGATTTTTAGAGACTCTTTCGAACTCCCCCACGACTAACGGGAAAAAACCCAACTACACCCAACTCCCCCAACTCCCTTGAAGACTAACACCCTGATAGTAATTGGACTAAAAGAGAGGGATATTTTTGGTTTTTCAGCATGGACCATTCTCAATCTTTTTGTGGTAATTGATCACTTAGATTTACAAAAAAGTGGCCATATAAAGGACCTCCCTCGCTTCGCTCGGTCGGCCCAATTATAGTGAAATATGGTTATTGAAGAAGAATAAAGATGATAATAACTTGAGCTGGAGTAAAGAGTTTTGCTTCGACAGTCAAATATCGTGCCCATACGAGTTAACAAAGAGTGGTAGGCTTCTGTGCTACGGGGGTAAGAAAATCTGTAGTTACGATTCAAAAACTTCATCTGCCAAAATGGATGTGAGTTTTGGCAAATCTATTTCTGAAGCAATACCTCACAAGAATACTTTAGTTTCATTGAAAGTATTAGGAGAAAAGGATACCAAAACAATGGAATCCGGTGAAAGAGCAAGTCCCAGTGAGGATACAGGAAAGACTGAGAAACTGAAGAAGCTACATATCAAAGTCAGAGATTTCTAGGTAAGTGTAATGATAATTCTCCTTCCTTGAAACTTTAGGCATTTTGAGATTAGATGGTGAACAATCTTTTCTGAATCAAATTACTTGACAATATGTTATGATATTATACCATGTATGAATTACTCTTATAGATTTTTATTGCCATGTTTATCAAGCATTTTGTGATTTTAGTTAGGATTTATAGAGAATGTAATGCGAACTTTAAAAAACTTATTTCCTTGTAACATAAAGAATTAAAATTGGAGTCTGAGAAGTATATGCAGGAAATATTGTAGAAAACTGAAAGCTTTCGCAGCAGTCTTAGGCTTCTAACCCTTCTAGGAAATCTGTATGGTTGTTAGTTCTCAGCTTATTTATGCTTTTAGTGCTGTAATTTCGAGATTTAGTCTATGATTTGAGTTGCTGTATTTGTTCAGTTGAAGAAAAGAAATCAGATAAGAAACAAGAGAAATGTGTCTTCATTATAGTAAGTAAATGTAATAAGAAAACTGAACACTAGTAGGCAGTAGGAAAAACCTTGTCACATTATAAGGGGGTGATATTGTTTAGAAAGAGAAAGGAACTTTTACTATGAATACCGAAAACAGTTTCGGTGAGACCTAATTATTTATTTTTGTTGTAACCATTGAGTTCAGCTGTTAAGTGTCAGATCTGTTTTCCTGCAATTCAAATAAGATGCCTCTCACTCTGCCAACATTTGTATGACAAAGTTTATGCTGCCAGAGTGAGGATTTAAGCATCCTTTTTTTTTTTTTTTTTCATTAGATGATCTCCCCCACATTATGTAACATGATATTGGTAAATAAATTTTTCTCCTCTTGTTTAAATGGTTTGCTGTCCTGGGTTTGATGAGATGTATCATGATAGTCCATTTCAAAATGCAATAGTTATTCAGTGGCGTGGCGTGCTTTACCTATTTGGAGTAAGAGCTTGAAGTTGCTCTTTGTGTGATCCCGACCATGTTTATAACACTATGAGTTTTAGGCTAATGTGGATGATGAGGTTTGTTTGTTCTAATGGTAACCATGGGACTCGGTCTTAGAGTGAGCCCCAATACTGCACTTAATGTGAGCCTAATCTCAAGGTCAATCTTAGGTATCGTATGGCGTCGAGTCGACCATTGAGATAGAGTCAGGCTGATTCATAGTTTGAATCTCTATTTGCCCCAGTTGGTTTTTGTAAGTTATCTAGTACAAGCAACATAATTTGTGGCTATCTAAACTAAAGCAAATTTATTGACTACTGACCTTTTTTACTTTGAAGCATCTTTCATTCATGCTTATACAAATTCAATGTCATACGATCATGTGTAACAGAATTGAGCTGTGTTGCTATGTTAAATTCACTAATTGCTGTTTACTTGTAGTAAATTTTGATGGAGAATGTGATTCTTGCTTTGGTAAACTTGTTTTGTGTACGAAAACAGAGTCTGAAAAGCATACGCAGGAATAAACTTGATGGTCGTATCCTTCCTACATATCTATAATCTATTTGGTTCTTATTTCTCAGCTTAATGTTCTAAGGATCTTATTTCAATATTTAGTACGTGATTTGAAGTTTCTGTCTGAATTTGTTTATAATGAAGATATATAATGCTCCTGACAGGAAATAACAGAAAACTCTAGTCTTAGATAAAGCTTATAAAATAGCAAACACCTTCAGGCAGAACCTTGTCATAGTATCTGAATTTGTTCCGTCGTTGTTTTGTTATCTGATACTACGGCGGCGCTTAGTTTTTTTTTTGCATTATCCACTAGTGAGTCAGTGCCGATTGATCAATTTTACTACTCTTTTCTGTCTCACGTTGTCTGATTTTATATTGGAGACGACCTACCTTGCTTTCTTATTGTACATTTTGTTAATGTTCAACCAGTAATTCATTCTGAGCATCATTTAGGACTGGCAGGAACCCATTTGCATTTGCTGTTGTTTATGGTGTCTCCAGACCCATCTGATCTCCATCATTGTTCTTGATTTGCAGGGGACAGAAGCAGGCTTCAATTTTGCTGGGAGGTCGAATTACAGTATCTCTCATCTTAGACTGATCTACGTGTGCTGGGAGGTCGAATTACAAGTTTCCAGTGCTCTCTGGTGAGGTTTAACCTATCCTAAAGGAAATTAGGAGAGTGTGATCTATGTGTGCAATGCCAGGTATTTTGGGTAACAGCATCAAGTTGCTGCTTAAATGTGAGATCGCGACTGAAGCCAAAGATTCCCAATTTATATGCAAGAATTAGTAAATTAGTTGTTTTTTTTTTAAAGCTTTTCTTCAATTTTCCGTTCTCTTGTTTGGATTGTTGTGCACTAGCAGCATTGTCAAAGAAGCTTTTTAAGTGCAACTCATTTGGTCAATGATGGTCAAGTGGTCAACCATGTGTTCAGCAAAGCTTCCTCTAATCTATAGTCTCACTCCCCTGTCTGTGACTGTCCCTGTATTTGCAGGACGTCTATCACAATTTGTCCCACTGAACAAAGATATTCAAACCCATGTGTGGCTCATGCCTACCCACGTAAGTGTTACGTAGGACTAGACTTACTGCGGTAGCTGACTACAGTAAATTTTCAAAAGCAGTGATATCTATAACACCTAACTTAGCCAAGTTTTGGGCTTGGCATGTCCTGATCTACAGAATTCGCCAGGAGTAAAACGATATTGTCAATAAAAAGTGGTAAAACAGCCGATTCGACTTATTTTTCCTGGCGAGATTGGGGTATACCCAAACTAATTGGGGTATACCTAATAAGACAAAATCAGGTCATTATGAAGTAAAGCCAAGCTACCCCTTAACCTAGATTTTTCTAAATGGCTAAAATGCCCCCCACAATGATTAACTCTAATTTAACTAAAATGATTAGATTAGTTAAATTAGTTAGATTAGTTAGTTGATTTAGTTATAAGTTGGGTTTTAGAAATCATTTAGAGAGAGAATTAGTATGAAGTAGTAGAGGAGATTTTGGGGTGGAAAAGTTAGGGTTTTTGTGAAATTTGTGATATGAGTGAGATGAGTGATTCTAATCCTGATTTTGAAGTGGGGGAGTCTTCTAACTTTCCTCCTACATATGAGTACTTGTATGATGATCTATCAGACCATGATCAAATGGATTACACATGCATGACCCTCACTTTTATTTTCCTCAAACTCGTGATGGGTATGGAAGTGATGAATGTATTGAGCCAAACGAAGAATCCAATAACCAAGAAGAAGAGAATGGAGCTGCAAGTAATCAGGTACACAACCTAGGTGGTGAAGATTGTGATTTTTCCATGCAAATGATCGATTTTGCTTCTTTTTTTTTTCCAGTTCCGTTGTACAGGGTCGGCAAGGTCGACGCTTGTCGATCATGCCGTCCATAAAAACCGGCGTGGTTCTACTTTGAACAACGTGCCGACTTTTCATGAGCAGTACCACGCCGGCAGTGTAGAAAATTTTAACCTTGCCGGCGTAAATTTTTTTGAAACATAGGAGCCTTTACTTGAAAATGCTTACACCAGCATTTTCATGTTTTCATAACTTGCCAGCTGTTTCCATGTCGGCATTGTTTATATTCTATTACGTTCCGGTCTTTTCTAGCCGGCATTGTTTTATATGTCGACCATGCCGACCGTGGTAATACACATCAACTAAACTTTTGATGTTTTGTAGATTGTGGCATTGGTACCTATGGCGGATCGCCTCAAGCTCAGAAAATTAGGGGTCCCGATACTTCCTCACATTATGCTAATGATTTGGAATGGAAGTAAAAAGACGACGCGGTCAATTGGATTGTTGAGAAAGCCAAAGAGAAGATGTGCGTTCTAGTGAAAAATACCCAACAAAAAGATACGCGGCTTGAAATGGTATGCGAGTGTTATGGGTCGCCGGAGGAAAGTCACAAGAGGAAGGGTTATGTGTATGATAAGAAGACGACTAGGGTGTACAAGACGAAGTCAAAGAAGTGTGGATGCCCATTCAAGAAAATTTTTTGGAGGAACGAACACACCGATCACATGTGGAGAATGAGTAGAGTTGATGTTGGTTGGCATAACCATAAAGATCCCGAAACTCTTGTTGGGCATTGTCAAGTTGCCAAGTTGAAACCACACGAGTTCGAACAAGTAAGAACAAGTTGTGGAATTAAACCAATTAAGCTCCTAAGTAAGTTCAAGAGGGACGACCCGCATAACCTCTCTTCATTGTCTACAATTTATGCGGCCAAGGCAACTATTAAAAGAATTGAATGGGATGGAAAAAAGGTGATGGAAGAATGACAATGGTTAATACACAAATACAACTACACGGTGAGACACCATGAGTCATCGGAGGGGAAGGTGGATCGTATTTTTCTTGCGCATCCCGATATGATTCAATTGGCGCGTTGCTTTTACCAAGTTTTGTTCATGGATTGTACTTATAATACGAATAGGTACAACATGCCTTTGTTGAACATTGTAGGACAAACCTCGGATAAGCAATCGTTCACGGTGGCATGGTGTTTTATGGATCGTGAGAAGGATGATAGTTATATTTGGGCATTGGAAACTTTGAAGCTTCTCTACCACGAAGACGAAACTCCGGGGGTTATAGTCACCGACAATAAGCAAGCAATAATGAACGCCGTGAGGATAGTCTTTCCCAATGCACAAAATTTCCTTTGCAATTGGCATATACAATGCAATCTTAGAAAGAATTATAGAAGTCATATCCAAAAACCGAAAGCAAAGAAATGAACTAAACGTCAAAAAGAGGAAGACGAACGTCTTAGCAAACTAACTAAAGAGGAGCTAGATAAGGAGAAAGAGAAAGAAGACGAAGAATGGAAAGAAGGTGAGATTAAGTTTGGGTTATTCATGAAAGCGTGAGATAAGGTGGTTTGGTCGATGAGTGTGGAAAGATATGAGTTAAACTTGAAGGATTTTGAGGATGATTGGGGGACTAATTACCCCAAAGTAGTGGAATATTGCAAGAAACAATGGTTGAGGCCACACAAAGAGAGGTTTGTGTATGCTTATACTTACGACTATAAACATTTCAAACTTAAATCCATAAGTATGGTAGAGAAAGCTCATGGGAGACTAAAAGGTCTACTTTTCACGAGTCAAAATGGGATTGTGATGGTGCAACATGCTATCCATGAGTACACTAATAATGATATCGACAAGATAAAAAAACAATTCCAAGAAAGTAGCTTAGGAAGTTGAAGGAGTTTAAGGAGGATGATTGGTTGCTTGTTGGTATACATAGAAACGTCTCGCATTGGGCAATACGTTTCATGATGAAACATCTCGCATTGTTTAAAAAGTATAAAAAGTATGATGACCCGAACACTCCTTGTAAGTGTAGGATAATGAAGGATATCGGACTTCCATGTCGTCATATGCTTGGTAGGTATAAAACTCCCATTCCTCTTAATGATATTGATCCTTATTGGAAGCAATTATCTTTCAAACCGGCTCCAAGAGAAGATCCCGGTGAAGAGTTTGGCGACATGGAACTTGGGAGAATATCCTCGAAAAGTACCCCAAGTTGAATAGGTTGGACAAACAAACTATGAAGCACAAGTTGATGCTGATAGTTTACCCTTTTATGGAAGAACTTGAAGAACCGGAGAAACAAGATCCTAATGGTAGACCAACTACCAAAAAGACGAGGGCGGAAGAAAGAGAACAAATCAAAGAGTTTTTGAGTACAAATTGCGATCAAGATCAATCCGAAGGAGAACAAATTAAAGAGTTTTTAAGTAGAAATAGTGATCAATACAAAAGGGAAAACATTAACGAGCATTTGAGTACAAAGTGCGATCCCTCCGGACATGTTTATACTGAGGCGAAATACAAGGAGGAGACCCCTAAAAAGAAAAGAGGTCGTCCAAGGAAGGATTCAACTACACCAACGGTCTCTAACTTGAATACAAATGGCACTCTACCTCTTGAGAGTCAAGCAAGCGTGGAATTTGTTGGAAAGAAAAGGGGTCGGCCAAAGAAGGATTTAACTACACCAACTGTCTCTAACTTGAACACAAATGGAACTCTGCCTCTTGAGAGCCAAGCAAGCCAAGGAGATGTTGCGAAGAAAAAAGGTCGTCCAAAGAAGGTAGTACAACCGGTGTAGAAAAAGTATCGCAATCAACTCCCTCCAATTATTCAAGATTTCGTGATTGGTACCGACGATGTTCCGAAAGATGGAAATTGTGGGTTTCACGTTATCTCGCAACAATTGGGACACCTAAGTGGAGCGGTTGAAGAGAATCTCACCCAATGCCAATACATTAGAAAGAACATGGCCGCTCGACTAGAAAACGACAAGGAGTTCCATATCTCAATGATTCTAGAAGGTTACATGGAGGAGAAAGAAGCAACTTTCAAAGGTTTGCTAACTAGTGTTAAAGGCCCGGAGGGAAACGCACCGATCAAATGGTAGAATTGGTTGAGAATGCCGGAGTGTGGCCATCTATTGGCGGATACTTGGAATTGCGTGGTACATTTTTTTAGTGAGGGACTATCTATTACATTTGCGCCGAAACATGCGGTTTGCGTGGACCAACTCAAGCATAGAAGAATTGTCATGGCTTTGGTGGATAAAAATCATTTTATTGGTCTACAACTCAATAAGGAATGTCCATTACCTCCTCTATGTAGGTTTAGTTTGTGGGAGAAGTTCACAAACAACAAGAGCAAGGAATGGATGAAAATTTATGAGGACAACATGGCCCTTTGGAATGTTATAGACGAGTCTAGGGAATGTCCCATAGATTTGAGTGAGGAGTGATTATGATTAGAGAATAAAGAAGCTTTTTGTGTAGTGTACAATGGAGTACTAGAAAAAATTTCGTACTTTTTAGAGTACTTTTGTAATCGCATGCGTGTTTTGTGCAATGTACTTTGGAGTGCTACAAATGAATGAAATGGATGTGTTTTTTTGGGTGTATTCTCATTTGGTCGGCATCATTATTATTACCAAACACTGCCGGCTCTCCCAGGGTCGGCACGGTATTATTTCGTCAGACTGCCGGCCGCAATGCATGACAGTACTGGAAAAAGCTTCCTGATATGGCCGGCATGGTCTGTCTTTCGCCAAGCTACCGGCGCCATCTACGCCGGCAGTGTTTATGAAATTTAGCATGCCGGGTAAGAACTCCCTTAAAAATATTATTCCTGGATGTTTTTTTCTATCAAGCCGACAAGGTCCTGGTTTTGCCAGGTTGCCGCCTTTTATTGTGCCGGCATTGTTATTGTGGAGAACCATGCCGGCTAATAACTCCCTCAAAAATGGTTCATAAATGTTATTTTCTATAAAGCCGGTAAGGTGTATTATAATATCCTTGCCGACAGAACAACCGTCTGAAAGCTTGTAACATAGGATAATGCCGACTATGATGGAGCCGGCATGCTTCTAATTTAGGAAAATGCCGACTATATATCGGATACAAACCTTAATTAAAGCATACAAACGTTAAAAACTTTACCCTAACACATTTGGGACATAGATAGTATCTTTTTCCGGTACACAATTTCTTAGGAGAGGTAATTAGCTTCATCCTACCGTCACAACATGGATCTGTGCATGGTAGAAGGTTGATTTTAGCAAATTCATCTTCATACGGAGCTACACGCTTATCTATCCAATAGAAAAACCCAAACAAGTGCATTTTGAAGCATACATCTGATATACACCTCCTATTGCAACTTTCATGAGAAATAAAAATCCCTTACAACCTTCAATAGTGCATTTGCTTCCTTCAAAGGGACAATCGTTTGCAAAATGACCACTTAGTGTACAAAGACTACAAATATTTGGTGGTGAAACTTCCATTATTTATGCAAGGTTGAAGATGAAGTTGGGAATGCTTTTATAATAACAACATACCTAATATCTTGATTTTGAAATTCCTAGTCGTTGAGCATTCAATGGGTTGTACTTTGTACCTAAAAGGTGCAACTAACATTTAAGTCGGCAAGGTACATATTTCATACCATGCCGGCCTCAAGTATGCTCGGCAAGGTAGAGACTTCATACCATGCCGGCCTCCAGTACTTTGTCTAAAAACGCATAAACAAAATAATAACTTCTAAAGCAACTAAAATCGAAAATTAAAATAAGTTTAAACAAGTCTAAAACCACAATCTAAGAGTTCAAAACATAATGTAATAGTTCAAACCACAATAAAGTTTGTTTCTAAAGCAAGTAAACATAATAAAGTTTAAGAAATTCAAGGATCCTTCTCATTGTTATTATCTTCCTCCCCATCACTAGCTTTGTCACCATCACTAGATTTTGCACCAAAGATCGCCTTTTGCTTTTCCCTTATATCGGACCTATGTAGTCACCATCCTCATTGTAATAGGGGTTCACCAGGAAAAGTCACATGCCCCGAAAAATGTTCTTGGATCAACCTCCTCTTCTTCCTCCTCGATGATGTGCATTCTTCATAGTTGAGGGATTGCTAGGACTGTTCATAAACCTTAGAAATTCTTATGGATTTTCCTTACCCATCAAACATAACTTTCTAAACGGGCAATTCTCTTGATTTCATCTTTAGGTTCTTCTAAATTGGGATAAATTGTGTCCAAATATTCAAATAGCTCTTTCGCATTGTTAACAAGACAAGGTAGTTCTTATTTTGTTTCCTCTGGGAACCTAAACAATGCACAAATAAGATATGTGAAAACAAACAACACAACACTGTTGATCTTCTTCCACTGGCCGGCAAGTCCGATAAACTAAACAATGCCGACTACAGTAGAGTCGGGAAGGTGTTAACCAACTACCCTGCCGACGAATAAACCGCAGGAATGGTCCTATTTATGAAAGATGCCGACTAATAACTTAGGAAATTAAGGTTTCGATGCCTAACGTCGGCATGGTACAAGTCTAAAATCACGTAGACCAAATATAACCCGGCATGGTTGGTTATTATACCATGTCGGCCCCGGTTATTGTCCAACATCGCCATGGCTTGATGAAAAGTTGGCATGCTATTCATCCTGATACCATGCCGGCGCTTTGAAAATACAAATGGTCGGCGTGTTATTCAACTATCGACCTTGCCGGCCAAAAAATCTGAAAATCATAATTTTCGATTTCTAACCTAATCTAACAATCATATACAACAAAACAATAATGGGTTTGAGTTTATAAATCACTTACAATCTTCTTTTCGCCTTTAGAGGTTTCTTTTCAAACATCTTCAAGGATTGCATTCTTGGGTTTACTCGTTCCAACCTTTCCCTTACCTTTTCCCTCGATTTGGATGTTTTCATGTTACCAGTTGAATCTCTCTTGCTGCTGGATCGTTTAGAATCAACCATTTTTTTGTAGAAAATCAAAATTGAAAATTTTGGTTGATTTTAGGTTTTTGGAATGAAAGAGAAGAAGAGAGGGTTTAGAGAAGAAGAATGAAAGAGAAGAGGAGAGGGTTTTTGGTTAATCAGTTTTTAGTTTTTAAGTTTAGGGTTTAGTTTTAGGTTAATTAGTGTAGGGGTATTAAAGTAACTTTACCACGTTTTGGCCTCCCCTTAATAAGGGCACATGTCCATTTAAATTTGGGTATACCCAAATTAGTTTGGGTATACCCCAATCAAGCCAGGTTATTTTTCTACAATTTGGAGAAAAAATAGAGTCAGAAGGGTTTAAGGAATTGAAGGGTCGGTTACTGATTTATACATCGAATCTAAGGTGATGATAATTACATACAACATGGTCATATGACTCATATGCTCAATCCATGATCTGCAAATATTATCCTTTCACTGTCATCTCTGTATTTTCTAGGTATATATATAGTCTCGGTATCGAATATCTTTGTACTAATTAAAGGATAAATATGTTCTAAATTCTCATTCTCTCTTTTGGTTCACGCCACTACATAATCATGATGTATTATCTTATGAGCATCTATGCGATTTTGTTATTTGCTCTAAGGTTCTACTTGATTCCTACTCAATTTACCTCCTGCTTTTGAGCTTTTCCTACAATGGCCATCGTAAATTGGGATTGGCTAGCTTAGTCTACTAGAGATTCTTCATTGTTTCTATAAATACGTACCCAGTGTCTTGCTTAATTCGAATATATCTTAGTCATTGCAAGTTGTATTCAACACAAAACAAGAAATGAAGCCTGCTAGCAGTGAAACTGTTTTGATTCAAGAGATTACGAAGAAGATATCCATCACCGAGAAATTCAAATCAGGTTTTTATGAAATCGCTACCATTTGTAGGAATACTATTCGTAATAATGAGGTAGAAAATAGTAGTACTGAGAAGTCCGACCTGACCGAAGTGGTGACTGAGAAAGCAAGACGAAATGATATTTATGATCAAGACCCAATTAGAACTGTCATGTTCTTGAGTTCATGGAGTCACACTTAAGTTATTTTGTTAATTACTTAAGCTCTTAGTTTGATGAAAGATAATTTAATGTCCCACTTAAGTTAGATAATTTGATGAAAGTTTTTGGCACATGATCATGCTGCGGCTGCTATACTTAATTTCATGTCGAAAACATCGTTATCGTGTTCTTGTGGATCATAAAAACTCATGTAACCTACTTTTTGCATCTCCATTTTGGCTTTCGAAGCAACCCTTGTAATGTCCTATTGTACTTTCGGGATAGGTAAACGGTCAGCAGCAACTCTGTACAATCTCTTACTTCTTAATACAGCAAAAATAAACTCGTTTCTTAAGTATCTCAGAATATAAAATAAAATTCTCTAATAAATTACAAACTGTTTTGTTTTCTTAGTTTTTTATCATAATTGCCGGAAAGGGTTGTTCGTCAAGTACCGTGTAAATCCAACTACCTTCTTGAATAAAATGAAAGAACTGTGAAACTGAAAACTTGCTCTTATTAACCTTCAATTTGTTATTCAATAAGATGTATTTCGGTAGAAATTCTACATTGATTATTGTATTACCTCGCCAGTTTACTCCACCACCTTAGAAATTCACTGAACCTCAACTTTTTATTTGACTTCATTTTCGGGTGCATTTCCAAAAACTCTAAAAGCGTCCTGCCTTTATGTCAATCCGTTACTCAAACCGTTCACTTCATTTACTGGGTAGATATTAACCACAAAAGTATTTTGCATTTGAAATGTATGAAGGACTTCACCTAAATAACATAGCACACTTAAATGAAAGAAAAAACACATGAGTAAAATGAAGATTCTTACAATTCTGATCTTATTAAAAACCTTCGGCAAGAACTTAATGTGGTTGTAGGATTTCCTACAACCACACCCCTCCAAGATTATACATTGTTCTAATCAAATTCCATGATAAATTAGCAAAGTTTTATTTATCAAGCTTGGTAAAGGGGCGGCAAGAATCGGTAGAGGGACGGCAAGTGTGATATCAATGTCCCTCTTATTGGTTAGGGGGTGTCCTATAGGGGGTGTAGATTGACTAGATTACCCTTTTCACCTTAAATGGACTAATTTACCCTTACTTTTTTGATTAAAAAGACTGAATTATCCTTCCCCATTTTTAACCTAATTGAATCAGTAAATAAAAATTGTTTCTCTCTTCTTCTCCTCCTCTCCTCCATTAAAACTGATATTTCATCGTCCTCTTCGATTCATTGGCGATTTGAAAAATTTATAATACCCAGTTAGAGTTTAGTCTATTGTTTTTGATTTAAGTTAGTTTTGCATCAAAAATTAGGGTTTTGGATCGAAATTGAAACTGGAATTTGTGTGTTGTATGTGAGTTACGGTTGGTAATAACCCAGATACCAACCGTACATGTATTGGTTGAAGAACATACGGTTGCTAACAACCCAAATACGAAGCGTACCTTAAAAAATTGAGAATTAGGTTTAGGTACGGTTGGTACGAAACCTTAGTTACCAGCTCGCACTGGGTTGGTTGGTAACTTAATGAAAGTTACCAACCGTATATCATCCTGAATGTTAAGAATTTTTGAAGTGATGATGTACGGTTGTAAACTATTGTTGACTTACCAACCGTAGTTTAGTTACGGTTGGTTTCGATTCCTTTTTATGAAACGTAATTAGTTACGGTTCGTATCCAAGATTTTCTATCAACCGTGAATCGGTATTACGATTGGGTTTTTCCCCAAATTGAACCGATTACGGTTGGTAACTAGCTTATTTCCAACCGTATGTTCTTCGAGGAAAATTTTAAAAATTTGATCTTTTTACATACTTTAGATAATTTTGATCAACAAAAAGCTAATGGGAACTAATTTTGATCACCCACCTCTAATTTGCCACTTGAATCACTCATTTTGGTTGAGTGAATCAAAATCTAGGGTTTCACAAATATCACAAAAGTTTTTTTTTCTTCTCCTCAATTTTTTTTTTTTCTTATAACTCTAAACATCTGATTTTTGATTCTATAATAAGTGAAAATTAATTATCAAAATTAATCTTGATTATCTACACTAATCTTGATTATCATTACTAAACTTGATTATTAACAATAAGGGTAAATTAGTCATTTCCAGGGTTTTATTGATAAGGGGCACTTGAATTTACTTCTAATGACCTTTTTTGTTTTATTAAGTTGCCGCACCTCAACCGATTCCTACCGCCCCTTTACCAAGATTGTTATTTATATTTTTGATGAATCTTACAAAAGTAATATGAATACAAGGAAATCAAAATAACTCTGGACTTTCTCTCTCCTATTTTTTCTCCTCTAACTCTCCCAAAAGATCCCCCTCATCTCGACTTTGCTTGGTCCTTTATATAGGATATTACATAGTGGATAACATCTAAGCCAACCCTTATTTTCGGATCTAATTTGCGTCATTCTCGCAAGCTTACAAGGGTTTTCTTCGCAAGGTAATCCCGATCTTCGCAGAATCTTCATACTTTCCTTATGACTAAGCTGACGTCACTCGCTACATCACTTCTCTAACACTCTGCGATGACCTTCGCAACCACCCTTTAGTTAAAACTTCGCTGAGATATAACTGTTGCGAGATTCTGTTCCTACATCTTGCCTCTTCTCACGTCTTCTCTGCGAGAATGATATGAGAATTTCTATCTCTAAATACCGCAACCACTCATTTTTCCCTATCCTTTTCCACCGACAACCTTCCGTGAATTTAGCGTAACCGTCTACACGTGTTTATTGTTCTCCTTTTTTACCGGCACATTCAATTTCAACCGGTCATCCTTTTTGCCTATTTAAGGAGAAGATCGATGGGAATATTATTTTCTTCCTTTACTTCGTCATCCTCGTTTCCAAGCTCTCTGTAAATCTTCATCCTCTGCAATTTTCTCCATCTTTGGTTCTTACAAGCTTATCTATCTGCTACTGCTTTCATGGAGTCACCAAGGTTAGTTTTGCTTTTTCTTCTTTAATTTTGCTGGAACTGATCTTATTTTGATGACTTCTTTAACTAATTTTATTATCTTGTCTAATTCCCATACTGATTCTCTTTCAGCAAAAGTACCTCTTCCACCAAATTCACAGTACCAAACCCTAAGGTTTCCAGAAACTCGCAACATAAAGTTGTTGTAGGTAAAAGAAACTCTGCGAATATCAAGGTAATAAGAAACATCTCTTATTTAATAACAATATTGTTGCCTATGTTTCTTATCTGAGTTGATATTCGCAGGATGATGAAGATGTTAATAAATCCTACAAGAAATCTCGCAAAATAAAGACTGTTATTTTTTCCGTTTCATTTCCTAGTTTCAAACCCCTAGCCTCTTCTCCTATAGCTTCACCAGCCGAATCTTTATTACTTATTGCTCCTTCCCATGAAAATATCATTACAGGTGCCGTCCTTTGAGCTAACCCTTCTTCGAATGAAACCCCTTCTTTTCCTCTTGCGAATGCTGCAAAGATTAATTCTGTCGCAACCTCGCCTATATAACCTTTTTCATCTTCTCCCGGGAAAAAGATATCCATTGTGAAAGATGATTCACTTCCCATAACTTCAATCATCACTACCTCTTCATCTGAAACCCTTCCTGTTAAGAAGGAGCTGTTAGAAGGAGTGGACATTTCCTTTAGAGTTTTGTCTGATGTTCTTGATAGGTGTCTAAAACACCTTGATATGTATCTATTGTTTATGCTTTTTTTGTTATGTTTTCTTGTAAATTATGTATCTTTTGTTTGATTTTGAGTTTTAGGTACTTTGGAGCAAAAGAAGAGGAAACGTCGCTTAAAAGGGCTAAAGTGTCATTTCATGTGCAACTACTAATGGAGGCGAATTATCTCTCATTATTTGCTTTTATTTACTTCTTTTCTATCTGAAAGGCATGTCGGCTTTAGTGATGCGATTATGTTTGAAAAGCATGTTACAGCCTTAGTGATGTATAAAAATTGAAGAAAAGAAGTGAATATGAGAAGTAAGAGATGGTTGCTCGAGAAACTACTAAAAGCACCTTAAAAGTGTTAAAGGCAACCCTTAAATGTCCCGGAAGAGTTGATAAAGTCACCAGGAGTTTTTCACTATATACAGCCCAAAAATCATCTTTGTACCCCACAAATTGCTATTCGCAACCCCAAGAATTGCTAAATGTATCCCAAATTTCTAATGGGACACCTCTGCTGGATAAGGGGAAGGTCATCTTCTCCATTCAAATTTTGAATTTTGGCGGGAAAAGAGAACCAGAACTAGGGTTGAGGATTTGAAGGTGTTCTACTGAGATTTAATGGCTGAAACTAAATGGGTATCTTCATTTGGGCTAAACAGGGCTGGTAATGGTCTATGCTTCGATCAGAAGTGGCTAGGAAATCCGGAAAAGGTGAATCAGTGTTCACGGTTTTGGAGGGAAAATATGTTCTTGATGAACAGATTTAGGGTTCGATTTTTCAGCAAGTTTTGAGGAGATTCGATCGCCAAACTTTATTGGATTGGACCCTTTGGAGTTAAACAGGACTGGTATGTCCATTAGAACCGGTTAACTTGGGCTAGAACGACAAGTAGAGCAAAACAGGGCCGGAGAGTACTCGGGATATATTTTCCGAGTTATATATGGGAGTTACGTGGGAATTGAGAGGAGATCTTCACGAGATTTAGATTATTGGTTCAAAACAAGGTAGTCGACGTGTTTTGGGAGATAAAAATGGGATCGAATCAAGAGTTTTAAAAGAAAGAAATCTCATGCCGTGGAAGAAAAGAAAAGAAGAAATAAAGAGAAGATTTCTCGGGATTTAAATGCCTTGTCAAGTATATATAGGAGTGGTTGGAGTCCAAAAAGGATACGGATACCTTGGGGATAGAATAGTTAGCTAGAATTCGAGAAATAAGAAATCACAGAAAGTCACTTGTTGCAGCAAACTCAAGAACACGAAGAACAACAGCAGTAAAAGCGGTCGCAGAAGCAGTCTTAAATACAACGACAAAGTCAATCCTCTATCGTTCTTCAACGGTAGACAGGCAAGGTCCCTCAGACACGGTCGTTTATTGCTAAGTTGTTCAAATCAGTGTTAAACTCCTTTAGCGACTGGAAATCATTGTAAGCTTATTTATATTTTTATCAATACAATGATTAATGAAATTTTCTTCAATTTTGGCTCTATGAGTAGCTAAATCTATTTTCTAGGGTTTTGGAGGAAACTATTTTTGATGGGTGATATTTAGTAATTAAATTTCTTTGGCATATTTACTCCAAAATTGAGTTTTAATTTGTCTAAAAATTCTCTCTTCTTTACATGCTTCGTAATATTTGTTTTGGGTAGTTTCTACCGTTCTTTTATAAGCGAAGGAGGATTAGGCCTTAGAATAGTGACTAGAGTCATAAGAAAAAAAAAAGAGCTTGTAACGTTATATTTTCCAAAGCATGAGATTGGGTTCCAAATATATTTTGAGTAAAGTCGGAGTATTATGTCAAAGTCTTAATTATTGAGTTTACTATCATTAGAAGTAGTGGAATCCAAAGCCCTAGACTCATCTCTCCTTGGTAACAAAAATCAATTTTAATTAGTTTGTCTTAGTATTTTCTTTTAATAATCAAAAACCAAATCTTTAAAAAGAGTCCGAGCAACGAATCTGTACTTACCACTTGTAAAAACTACCTCAGTTTTTGGCGCCGCCGACGCGGACTTGACTTTAGGTTAGGTTTTAGATTTTTATTTTTTTTATTATTATTTTTTTTAGTTTAGTTTTTGTTTAATTTAATTTAATTTAATTTCTTTGATTTTACTTGGGTATTGTCTTGTTTTTATTGTGCAGGTAATATTCTATATTTATTGTCGAATTGCCTACCAAAAGAGGTAAGTAACAAAACTCAAACTTTTATTAATTTTTTAGGTTTTATTTCCTTTTTGTGTATATTTATTTCTTTTTTATTATAAAAAAAAATACACGTTGCACACACCAATTGCATCGTCGGATTACCGAATTTAGGAAACCTGTGGAAAAGTATGCTGAACCCGTGCCTTGGGCCATTTGGGAGTTACCAGCCGAAATTCCACAAGCCACAGCCTTGTACCTTTAGGTATATTTTGCTGAGGTAACTCAAGCTTACCTAATTTAGTAAACCCTGCATTTGCATGTGCACGATTTTCTTGCTTCACTAGTATTCTTGCTTGTGTATGCGACGTTGGAAACGGATAGGAGATAGACTTGAGGAGAACGACCTTTTTAATTTGACACCAACCCGCTACACATATATACGTGATACTTCGATTTTTGCCAAGATGGTTAATGAAAATGATGAGGGTGAAGTACCACCAACCAAAACTCTTAGGGACCGATTGAACCCGTCTAGAGTGATACGTGAACCTGGGGTTGTTTTACCAGCCACTACTGTTAAGTTTGATATTAAACCTAGGACATTTGGCATGCTACGTAAGTTTAGAGGGATAGAGAATGAAAACCCATATACCCATATCCATGAATTTGAGATGATTTGTGACACCATGAGTTATCCGAATGTCACCAAAGACGATGTTAGGTTGCGTTTGTTTCCATTTTCCCTAGAAGAGAGAGCCGGTGAGTGGTATCATATCATTCCTTCCAAAACAATCACTACCTGGGATGGAATTGTAGAGGTTTTCGTTAAGAAATTCTATCCACACCATAAGACCGTCGTTGCTCGACGCCTATCCAAACCTTTAAGCGTAAATTAGGTGAACACCTACACGATTATGTAGAAAGGTTTAATGAATTGTTATACCAATGCCCACATCACGGCTTTGATAAAGCCCACATGGCCCAAATATTATATGAGGGCCTTGATAGTGAAACCCGAATGCATGTAGAAATAATGAGTGGTGGAGAATTTACCCATCAAGACCCAGATGAATATTTTGACGAGTTGGTCGAGTTAGCTGAAAAGACTCGTCAATAGGCTTCAATGAGGGAGCCCTAAATAAATAGGAATCCTATCCATAGGGTTAATAGAGTCGATAACGGGTTAGATATCCTTAGGCGTTTAGAGGCCTTAGAGATGAACCAAGGGTCAAACCAGACTATGAGCTGTAATAGTGAGCCTAGAACGTACCCATGTACCATTTGTGGTGATCAAAGTCATATAGGACCTCAATGTCCCCTTTTTTACCCTAGTGAAACTACCCGAGACCATGTTAGTGTCCTACACGGTGGTATGAACTCTAAATATGAGGGTCGACCCATGTTTGACCCATACTCTAATACCTATAACCCTGGTTGGAGACATAACCCGAATTTTTCGTGGTCTAAAGGTAACTATCAAGGTAGCCCATCTAGCAACCCACCACCAGGTTTCTCTAGGAACCAAGCTCAAGTACATGAATCGAACCCAGTTGATAAAAAGGTGTCATCTTTAGAAGAAAGTCTAAAGCTCTTTATTGACCGTAGTGTGATAAACCATGCCGAGACTACCCAAAATATCAACCATATAAGTCAAAAGCTCGATGACTTTGTCCTGATGAGTCAGCGTAACCAACAAAGCAGTGACCGGGATATTGCCAACCTAGAGACTCAAATAAGTCAACTTTCAAACCGGTTAAATGATAGGGAGAATGGGAAATTTCCTAGCCAAACAACTCCAAATCCGAAAGGATTAAACCAGGTTAATGGGTCGGGTGGTTCTAGACACAATGAACATGTCAAAGCAGTTATTACCCTTAGGAGTGGTAAAACTCTAGAAAACTCGGTAGAATCACCTAAGGATAGTAGTCCATCTGAAGAGACTGAGGTTGACCAAACTTCGTCTAAAGACCCTAATGGTCCTGAGTGTGCTAAGAGTCCAAGTGAGGAAGATATCCCTGAGAGAGTGTATATACCACCTGCTCCATTTCCTCAAAGACTCGCTAAGAAAAAGCCTAGTACATATGCTGAAATCCTAGACATCTTTAAGCAAGTTAAGGTCAACCTGCCCTTAATAGATGCAATAAAACATGTACCGGCTATGGCCAAGTTCCTAAAAGAGATGTGCACTGTCAAGAGAGATGCGAGTGTCCATAAAAAGGCATTCTTAACCCAACAAGTTAGTTCCATAATCTCACAAAAGTACCCAGTCAAATTCAAAGATCCTGGTTGTCCTACTGTCACATGTGTCATAGGTACCCAAACGATAAACATTTCTCTATTAGATCTTGGGGCTAGTGTGAATCTTTTACCGTTCTCGGTATATGAACAACTTGGGCTAGGTGAAATGAAACCAACTAGGATAACACTACAGTTAGCCGATAGGTCAGTCAAAATCCCATGTGGAATTATTGAGGACGTTTTGGTTCAGGTAGAAAACTTTATCTATCCAGTTGACTTTGTGATTTTAGACACTCAACCTGTCTCTAGTCAAGATATCAATATCCCAATCATCCTAGGTCGTCCGTTTCTAGCCACCGCAAATGCAAGTCATACATGTCAACCGGCCTAGTAGAATTTTCCTTTGGGAATCGAAAATCTCTCGTGAACGTTTTAAGGCGTTACAAGCCCCTGGACCCCCGAACACTATGAGTCTATATGCATGATTGATTCTCTAGTTGAGAATACTTTTACCACAAATAGTGTTAGTGATCCTTTAGAGGCGTGCTTGGCCCACTTTGGAGCCTACTATGATGAGGATAGTCATTTTGAAGAAGTTAATGCGTTGTTAGATTCTGCGCCAAGTAATGAATTATGGAAAATGGCAGCAGTAAACCGTAACCTCTTCCGCCAACCATAGATAAACCCCTCCCATCATCGTTAAAGAACCCACCCTTGAATTAAAGTCGCTACCGTGATACACCGAAATATGTATTTCTTGGTAATGATAATACTCTTCCCGCCATAATTGCTTCTGACTTGGAGCCCGATCAGGAAAGTAGACTAGTTAGTGTTCTTAGAAAGCACAAGACTGCAATAGGGTGGACTATAGCAGATTTGAAAGGAATTAGTACTGCTGATTGTATGAACCACATCTACCTAGAAAATAGTGCCAAAACCTCAAGAGAAATGCAGAGACGTTTGAATCCTAATATGAAGGAAGTTGTCCGTACTGAGGTGCTTAAGTTATTAGATGCGGGTATCATATACCCCATATCTGATAGTAAATGGGTCAGTCCTGTCCAGGTTGTCCTAAAGAAGTCCGGGATTACTGTAGTTGCGAATGAGAATAATGAAAAGATCCCTACCCGTGTCACTACCGGGTGGAGAGTTTGTATAGACTACCGTAAGCTGAACTCAGCAACTAGGAAGGACCATTTTCCTTTACCATTCATCGACCAGATGTTAGAAAGATTAGCTGGCCACAGTCATTATTGTTTCCTCGATGGATACTCTGGTTATAACCAAATCCCTATAGCACCGGGGGACCAGGAGAAAACAACCTTCACATGTCCATTTGGTACTTTTTCTTACAGGCGTATGCCTTTTGGGTTGTGTAATGCACCCGCAACATTCCAACGTTGCATGCTAAGTATCTTTTCGGACATGGTTGAGCGATTTCTCGAGGTCTTTATGGATGATTTTTCGGTTTTTGGATCTTAATTTGATGAATGCTTGCACCACCTTACACTAGTTCTAGAACGTTGTGAAGAAAAGAACTTAGTCCTTAATTGGGAAAAGTGTCATTTTATGGTTAAATCTGGAATAGTGTTAGGACATGTGGTGTCCTCTAAGGGAATAGAAGTTGATAAAGCCAAGGTTGAACTAATTTCGAAATTAAGACCAACTAAAAATGTCACAGATGTTAGATCTTTCCTTGGCCATGCTGGATTTTATCGTCGTTTCATCAAAGACTTTAGCAAGATTGCCTTACCTTTGTCGAACCTACTTGCTAAAGATACTGCCTTTGTATTTGATGAAGCTTGTGTTGCAGGTTTTGAGAAGCTAAAATCATTGTTGACTTCTGCCCCTATCATCCAACCACCCGATTGGGACCTCCCATTTGAACTTATGTGTGATGCGTCCGATTATGCGGTTGGTGCTGTCCTTGGCCAACGACGTGATAAATCACCCAGTGTGATTTATTATGCTAGTATGACCCTAAAAGATGCCCAGTTGAACTACACAACCACTGAGAAAGAAATGTTAGCGATCGTTTTTTCTTTGGAGAAATTTAGATCATATCTCCTAGGGTCTAAGGTCATAGTCTATTCTGATCATGCCGCACTCAAATACCTCCTTTCCAAGAAGGACTCCAAACCTCGGCTGATTAGATGGGTGTTATTGTTCCAAGAATTTACTCTAGATATTCGTGATAAGAAAGGGTCCGAAAATGTAGTTGATGACCATTTATCCCGTATCCTTGATGAGACTAGAGATGATGAGAAACCGATCCTTGACACGTTCCCTGATGAACAATTATTTTCCATCTCTTTGTTACCCTGGTTTGCAGACATTGTCAATTATTTGGTAACTGGTCAAATGCCCGACCATTGGTCTAAACAGGATAGAGCTAAATTCTTGTCTGAGGTAAAATACTTTTTCTGGGATAATCCGTACTTATTCAAATATTGCCCTGATCAGATCATCCGTCGTTGTATTCCTGACAACGAAATCTCCAGCGTCTTGACTTTTTGTCATTCTGGAGCCTGTGGGGGTCACTTTAGTTCTAAGAAAACAACTGCGAAGGTTTTGCAATCCGGTCTTTATTGGCCAACTCTGTTTAAGGACTCCCACCTATTTTGTCAAAGTTGTGATAGATGTCAAAAGCTAGGAAAGATGACCCGACGTAATATGATGCCACTTAGTCTTATACTAATAATAGAAATATTTGATGTGTGGGGTATAGATTTTATGGGTCCTTTTGTCAATTCCTATGGCAACTATTACATCTTATTAGCTGTTGACTATGTATCTAAGTGGGTTGAAGCAATAGCTACCAAGACAAATGATCGCCACGTTGTGATCAAGTTTGTTAGAGACAATATTTTCTCTCGATTTGGTATGCCTAGAGCAATCATTAGTGATGGAGGTTCCCATTTTTGCAACCGGTCTTTCGAGACACTCATGAAGAAATACTCCATTACCCATAAGGTTTCTACACCTTACCACCCACAAACTTGTGGTCAAGTTGAAGTGTCTAATAGGCAAATTAAACAGATTTTAGAAAAGACCGTAAACCCTACCCGAAAAGATTGGTATTTGCGCTTAATAGAAGCTTTGTGGGCTTACCGAACCGCTTTTAAGACTCCACTTGGGATGTCTCCGTACAGACTTGTCTTCGGTAAAGCCTGCCATTTGCCTGTAGAATTAGAACACCGAGCTTATTGGTCCATTAAACGGCTAAACTTTGACCTACCAACTGCTGGTGATAACCGTAGGCTGCAACTCAATGAGTTAGAAGAAATTCGTAATGATGCTTACCAGAGTACGAAAATTTACAAGGAGAAAACAAAATATTTCATGATAAATCGATTATTCGAAAGACATTTGAACCAGTCGAAAGTTCTCCTTACAATTCTCGTCTACAACTTTTCCATGGTAAATTGAGGTCTCGGTGGTCCAAAACATATTTTGTCAAAATTGTTTTTCCTCATGGTGCAATAGAAGAATTGAAGTTGAAAATCCGAAGAACGAAAAACTTTCAAGGTTAACATTAGTTTTGTTTTTGTTTTTATTTTCTTTCTTGTCAACGGTTGAAACCATTCTTGGAGTTACCCGGATATGGTTGTGAAAAGAGTCATGCAATAGAAGAATCGGAACTTCTTTTATTCGAGAGATCCCGTCTACCAAGATTAATTTGAACGCATGTGTCACAACGTTTTCTCCGAGGTCCACTTTGCCACTTAAGACACTAAACTTAGCGCTTATTGAGAGGCAACCCATACATGGTGATGTTAAGGTTCCTCTCGGAGGATCCCGGATTCAATGTTGTACATTAGTTTTGTTTTTGTTTTTATTTTCTTTCTTGCTCCCATGGAAGGATTGCTACGCTTCATCCAGGTACTATCTTTCTGACTTACCTCTTTATTCCTCTTGTTACTTATATTTTTGGTACTACACTTTATTTAGAAACATTGAGGACAATGTTAGATTTAAGTGTGGGGGTGAGGGAAAAAATTTAAGTTAGTTTCAGATGAGTTTTCTTTTGATCAATAAAATAATATAATTAAAATTAAAAAAAAAAAAAAAAAAAAAAAAAAAAAAAAAAAACTCCAGAGCTTAGAAATTTATGTTTATTAAGGATGGCAGTAACCAATCTAAGTGGATGGAAGCATTTTGGTTGTAGGAGTTGAGGAACCAATCTGATTAGATGGAAACATCTAAAGAGTCTATTCATAAAAGCACAGAGCTCAGGTGTTAGAAATAACGGTAGTTTCACCATATCTCGTTGATTCCTTTTCACTTCTATTTTTATTTTGTTTTCTTTAAAATATGTTTCTCTAAGTGATTAGGTGGGGCTCACGATTCAAGTTGTTACCACTGCTAGGGTGAAATAGAGTGATTGAGATACCAAAAAAAAAAAAAAGTTCAAAAAGTTCAAAAAAAAAAAAAAAAAAAATAGAAAGAAAAGAAAAGAAATTTGAGACCAGACTACCAGACCAACCAGAATAAATTCAATAAAGTCGACCACTGGTTCCCTTGTATGCCAGCTGAGTTGACCTAGAGTTAGGATTATCGACCACTGGTTCCCTTGTATATGCCAGTGTGTTGATATTAGTCCAAGACCGGTATCTCAATCCATTAGGATAGGTTTGTTTTGGCAGTGGCCTTCAGACAGATATGAGAAACACCGTTCACCTTAGTCAACATCAAAACCATCTACATTTTTCTATATCCATCTCTTAATCTATCCATATGATTTGTTGATTCCGGATATTGATGTCCATAGTGCAACTATCTGAGTAGAGCTCTGTCACTTATATATGAATTTTAGTATGCTTGAGTGCAAACTCGTGTACAACAATTGGAATTTCGCATCAGGGTACTTCCTCATGTAGTCAATAAGTATGCCAACCAAGGAGATTCTTTAGTGCCTTCCAAGGTTCTGCATAAATAGCTAGGGTCTGGAGTAAAGGTTTTGTGGGTATATCTCTGGTAAACCCTCCCGAGACTATAACTCGGCCACTAGGGCCACCTAGGGGTTTAAAGGCTTGTTATACGTGCTAAGTGTGACCGTATCCTCGACGAGATGGAGTTGTGTGTATTAAAAAATAATAATAATAATAATAATAATTATTATTATTTTAGTTTGATTTGCTCGAGGACTAGCAAAGTCTAAGTGTGGGGGAATTTGATAGGTGTCTAAAACACCTTGATATTTATCTATTGTTTATGCTTTCTTTGTTATGTTTTTTTGTAAATTATGTATCTTTTGTTTGATTTTGAGTTTTAGGTACTTTGGAGCAAAAGAAGAGGAAACTTCGCTTAAAAGGGCTAAAGTGTCATTTCATGTGCAACTACTAATGGAGGCGAATTATCTCTCATTATTTGCTTTTATTTACTTCTTTTCTATCTGAAAGGCATGTCGGCTTTAGTGATGCGATTATGTTTGAAAAGCATGTTACAGCCTTAGTGATGTATAAAAATTGAAGAAAATAAGTGAATATGAGAAGTAAGAGATGGTTGCTCGAGAAACTACTAAAAGCACCCAGAAAAGTGTTAAAGGCACCCCAGAAATGTCCCGGAAGAGTTGATAAAGTCAATCAGGAGTTTTTCACTATATACATCCCAAAAATCATCTTTGTACCCCACAAATTGCTATTCGCAACCCCAAGAATTGCTAAATGTAGCCCAAATTGCTAAAGGGACACCTCTGCTGGATAAGGGGAAGGTCATCTTCTCCATTCAAATTTTGAATTTTGGCGGGAAAAGAGAACCAGAACTAGGGTTGAGGATTTGAAGGTGTTCTACTGAGATTTAATGGCTGAAACTAAATGGGTATCTTCATTTGGGCTAAACAGGGCTGGTAATGGTCTCTGTGCTTCGATCAGAAGTGGCTAGGAAATCCGGAAAAGGTGAATCAGCGTTCACGGTTTTGGCGGGAAAATATGTTCTTCATGAACAGATTTAGGGTTCGATTTTTTAGCAAGTTTTGAGGAGATTCGATCGCCAAACTTTATTGGTTTGGACCCTTTGGAGTTAAACAGGACTGGTGTGTCCATTAGAACCGGTTAACTTGGGCTAGAACGACAAGTAGAGCAAAACAGGGCCGGAGAGTACTCGGGATATATTTTCCGAGTTATATATGGGAGTTACGTGGGAATTGAGAGGAGATCTTCACGGGATTTAGATTATTGGTTCAAAACAAGGTAGTCGACGTGTTTTGGGAGATAAAAATGGGATTGAATCAAGAGTTTTAAAAGAAAGAAATCTCATGCCGTGGAAGAAAAGAAACGAAGAAATAAAGAGAAGATTTCTCGGGATTTAAACGCCTTGTCAAGTATATATAGGAGTGGTTGGAGTCCAAAAAGGATACGGATACCTTGGGGATAGAATAGTTAGCTAGAATTCGAGAAATAAGAAACCACAGAAAGTCACCTGCTGCTGCAAAACTCAAGAACACGAAGAACAACAGCAGTAAAAAGCGCTCGCAGAAGCAGTCTTAAATACAACGACAGAGTCAATCCTCTATCGTTCTTCAACGGTAGACAGACAAGGACCCTCAGACATGGTCGTTTATTGCTAAGCTGTTCAAATCATTGTTAAACTCCTTTAGCGACTGGAAATCATTGTAAGCTTATTTATATTTTTATCAATACAATGATTAATGAAATTTTCTTCAATTTTGGCTCTATGAGTAGCTAAATCTATTTTCTAGGGTTTTGGATGAAACTATTTTTGATGGGTGATATTTAGTAATTAAATTTCTTTGGCATATTTACTCCAAAATTGAGTTTTAATTTTTCTAAAAATTCTCTCTTCTTTACATGCTTCGTAATATTTTTTTTGGTAGTTTCTACCGTTCTTTTATAAGCGAAGGAGGATTAGGCCTTAGAATAGTGACTAGAGAAATAAGAAATAAGAAAAAAAAGAGAGCTTGTAACGTTATATTTTCCAAAGCATGAGATTGGGTTCGAAACTGTTTTGAGTAAAGTCGGAGTATTATGTCAAAGTCTTAATTATTGAGTTTACTATCATTAGAAGTAGTGGAATCCAAAGCCCTAGACTCATCTCTCCATGGTAACAAAAATCAATTTTAATTAGTTTGTCTTAGTATTTTCTTTTAATAATCAAAAACCAAATCTTTAAAAAGAGTCCGAGCAACGAATTTGTACTTACCACTTGTAAAAACTACATCAGTTCTTGATGATGCTCGAAGATCTTCTGTTGATCCTCTCAAGATTAACGTCTGGGAAACCATGGGTAAATATTTTAATACTGAAAGAGCAGCTTCGCAAGCATCTTTAGAAACATAAATTGAATCTTTGAAGGAGAATCTCCAGGCTATGACTTTGGAATGTGATGATCTTCGCAACAAAAATCAAAAGCTTGAGAATGTTTCGCTAGATTTCGAGAATCTTCGCAGAAAATATGATGAACTGAAAGGTATGATCTTATTGTTTTCATTTATAAATTTTTTTCTTTGTTAATTTTAATTCTTTTGTATCCACCTTTCTTGTTCGCACGTTAAGTTCTAATTCATAAACGAATAATGGAGAGATACGACTTTCAATATGCCGCTGAAGAAGCTGGTGTTGGCAATGAAGCTTTGTTGAACCAATATAACCAATTAGATAATATTTACTCATATTCCGTTGATCAAATTAACAACCTTTCTAACGAAAATTCCCAACTAATTCAAGAACAAGAAGTATCAAGTAGCAAGCTATCCCAACTCCCTTATTCATTACTTAAATCTAACTTGAAGATTGAAACTCTGTCAGATGAAAATGGAACCCTGTCTTAATAGAAACGAATCCTCCTAAACAAAGTAGCGATATCTTCGCAACAACTTAATATACGTCAAAAAATATGTGATGAACAAGAGCGATCTCTTCTCGTTAAGAAGTGAACTTAAGGAAGTAACTGAATCGTCTATCGCTGAGAAGAATAAACTCATCCAAGGTAGAATAACTTTGAGCGTAAATGCAAACCAACTTAAAGAGCAACATACTCGGCTAGAAGATTCATATGCTTCTTTAGCAAAGGAAAATTCTTTACTTATCACTAATGATAAGAATTTTCGATCTCGCTTGAAAGGTTTAATTGGGGATAATTTTGATGATGCAATGAACAACTTGGAGAATAATAGTTTGGCTTTAGCCCAATATCTTATTTCGCAGAAGGAATATAGTCATAAGAATCTGACTGCCTCATCCAACTTTTCATGCTTAATTATTTTCTAAATATTCTTCTTTCGTGAATTTCGCTACAACAGTCTTTTGTGTTTTTACTGTTCGCAGATTCTGAGAGAAGTCTTCATTCTTCTATATCTTCTTTGGAATCGAAATTGGCCAAGATTCGCAAGGAGAATGCTACACTTGTTACTGCCCTTGTTCACTCTCGTGATCGTGCGGAAAGAAGATTTGAATACCTTCAACATTTCAAAGATATCAAAAGTAGGAATCACCAAAAAGCACTTCTTCGCCAAGTTCATCTCATGGCTGAAGTTCTTGTAAATGGCATTTTACTTGATAAATCACTCCCCCTACAAAAGTTATGCCTCTTGACATAGATGCTGATGAAGTTCCTCGCGATCCTGATAGTGATTTTGACTTCAAAAGTGATGAAGAAGTTGTTCTTGAAAAGGATGAAGAAAATGAGTCCATCAAGGAAATTAATGCTGAGGATAATCAAGATGGAAAAAAAGCTAGGATGAACTAAGGAAAAGAGAAGACTTGCGAAGACGAGATGATTTTAGAAGACCATCCACCAGCTCCTCTTGGCGAATCACATGTGGAAATCTGAAATTCTTCTAGTTACTTAATTTTTAACTCCTTAAGTTGTTTTATTTTCGCTTTACTTTTTTGTCAAACAATGTAATTTCATGAGTCTTGAAATTCACTAATCTTTTTAATATCTCCTTATTAGCGGGATAGATAATGCATCTTCTTTACTAATTCCCATACTTGCCTCTCATTATCTATCTTGCGAAAACTGAATCTATCTCATGCACAATACTTAAATAGTTAGTTTGTATAAATTCATTTGTGCGTCAATATCGCAGGCATGTTCTTATTTTCCTGCAAAATTTTGCTATCAAATATATCTTGGTCTTATTTCGCCTTCCTAAGTAAATGTCTTATCTTGCCACTCTTTATATTTGCGACAAAATCGCAGGACGTCTTTACATTTTCATGTATTGACCCATTGATCTTGCCTTATCATTTTCTTGTATTTTTTCCTCAGCAGGATATTTTTCATGCGACAATATGACAGGCCTAAATATTCTTGCGAACGTAAAGCCCCATGAAATTGCCGTCTTGCGATGAAATCGCAGGACGTCTTTAAACTTTCATGCACCGACCCATTGATCTCGTCTTATCCTTTTCTAGTATTGTTACCTCTGCAGGATCATTGTACAAATATGACAAGCCTTAATACTCCCATGAGTAAAAAGTCTCATGACATTTGCGTCTTTGACACTTATCAGCTCCCTAATGGATGGTGCCGCCCTTATCATCCCATGGTTGCCCCTTTAAGGAGACGTACATACAAGGTTGGCTCCTCCCATCCGGTCTTAACAACAACCAATTGTTTTCGCGGCTTTTTATCCCTTCGCCGATATGGCTCATGGTTACAAGACCGCACCCTAAGTGGAGTTTTCTTCGGGCCGAGTGCATCATAGCCAAGACTTGCCAAGAATGGCCGAGACGCTTCAAACGCTCTAGGCACTTTTGGCTCAACCGTGTACCTCGGCGCCTTGATCGAGTTCTTCACTCCTTAGGAGAGACCTTCTTACCTTAGTCGCCCAACCTAAGTCATAAGCTTAAGCTGAGAATCTAAGGCGCCTCTCCTGGATGGGTTTAATAACCCCAAGTCTCCATGACCCAGGTTCCGGGGCGGTGTAACCTTTCCCTGAGCCATGTAATAGGTCTCCCCTTCAATGATGCACTTTAGATCTAACATTTTCCTCTTGCGAAATTTTATTCGCGAACTAGGGTGTACGCCAAAGTTGGGTGGCTCTGTCTTTTTTGTTTATTCTCGTATTTTCTTTTATTTTCTTTGTAAAATTCATAAATCTTGCGAAATTATCGCATATCTTTCATATGTTCTGTCTGATACATTTTATGCGAAATTATCGCATACTTGTTTCGATAAAAGTAATTTCTGCGAAATCATCGCATTTTTCATTCTGTAAATATAACTTCTCAACTATGAAATTTCTTCTTTTTCTCTACTTCCTGGCGATTTTCACCAAATCTTTTATGGATAATATTTATTTAGATATAATCTATTCCATGGCCTATCAAGCTTATGACCTATGTCTTTTCCCTCAGGATCCATCAGTTTATATGCCCCTGTTCCAACTATTTCTTTAATAGTATAAGGTCCATCCCATTTCTTTTCTAATTTTCCATCATTTCCTCGCTGATACGCTGGTATTTCTCGCAGAACCAAATCACCTGGTTTAAATTCTCTTATCTTAACTCGCTTATTGTATTCTCGAGCTAATCTTCTCTGATAGTTCTCCATATGTTGTAGGGCCTTCTTCCTCATTTCTTATAGATCATCAAGCTTTGATAATATCATATCCGCACTTAGATTTTTCTCCCATGCTTCTCTTTTTGTAGTGGGAATAATGACTTCAGTTGGTAACACCGCTTCAACTCCATATGTTAAACAGAAAGGTGACACTCTTGTAGCTTGTCTCCTAGTTGTGTTATAAGACCAAACTGCATTAGGTACTTGTTCACACCATGATTTATTATGCCCCTCCAACTTCTTCTTAAATGTATCTGCAATTGTCTTATTTGTTGCCTCTGCTTGTCCATTACTTTGTGGATATAATGGTTTGGATTTCCCACACTTTATCTTAAATGCATTAAGCAACATTTCTATATTCTGCCCTTCGAATTGTTTTCCATTATCAGACACCAACTGTGCAGGAATTCCAAACATACAAATGATATTTTCGAATATGAAAGTGAAAACGTCTTTATCGCGGATATGCTATACTGTTTACTTCTGCCGACTTTGTGAAATAATCTGTTGCGACAATCAAATATCTTATTTGCCCTGATCCTGGTAAAAATGGTCCCACAATGTCTAAACCCCATTTTCCAAAAGGCCACACACTTGTTGAAGATGATAAAAGTGCTCCTGGTGCATGTATTCTCTTACCGTGCCGCTGGCACTTTTCGCAACGTTTTGATACTTCTTTCGCATCTTCATGCATGTACGGCCAATAATATCCTTGTGTTTTCGCTTTGTATACCAAAGATCTTCTTCCACTATGATTAGCAGCATCTCCATAATGTAACGCTTTCAGTATTTCCTCTTCTTCTTTTCGTGTCAAGCATCTATGCGAGGGTCCATTAAATGACCTTCAATACAATACCCCATCTCTGAGTTCATAATTCGTCGTATGACTCTTTAACTAATGTGCCTCTAATATATTCCTTGGTACTTCTTCTCTCTCCAGGTATGCATGAAGTTCAGTTTTCCAATCTGTGACTTTATTTGCCTCTTCATTTTCCACGCCTTCTACTATCATCACATCTACTTATTCTTATTCTTATTCTTTGTTGATTGATGGCAAAGGAAACGTCTGTATCTTTATGCATCTTGCATTCGGATCTACCATCATGCTTGAGATAAAAGCGAAGGCATCCGCTAATCTGTTATCCCTCCTTGATATGTTCCTCCATTTTATTTGTTGGATTTTCGCTGATAACTCCCCAACAAGACTTTTGTACTTCTTCAATGAGGGTTCATTTGTAGTGTATTCTCCTTTTATTTGGCCAATAACTAACTGCGAATCGCTAGTGATTCTTGCGTTTTCTAATTTCATTTCTATTGCGAGCCGTAAAGAATGCACCACTGCTTCATACTCCGTTTCATTGTTAGTAGATGCGAACTCCAGTCTAAAATAAAAAGCCATCTTTAATTGTTCTTTCTGGTGAAATCAAGACAATTCCAATTCCCTTACCTTCTCCATTTGATGATCCATCCACCAATATTTCCCATCTATCAGGCTCTGTCAACAGGTCTCTTGGATTCCCATGTTCTTCTTCTAAATCCATCATCTCTTCCACTGCTTCATCATTTTCTATGGAAATTCTGCTAAAAAATTCGCAACAACTTGTGACTTCGGCGAAGATAATATTTCATATTTAATCTTGAAAATGCCCCACTTGAGCATTACATCTCTCAAACCTGCCTGACTTCTTTGAATTTTTCATTATTGATTCAATGGGCACCTCTGTTAATACCCTTATTCTATGGGCTTGAAAATATATGCGAAGCTTAAAGGCTGCATAAACTAATGCCAGTATTAGTTTTTCAATCCTCGAATAGTTCTTCTCTACTGCATTAAATATCTTGCTAATGTAATAAATTGGTTTTTCTACTCCGGTGTCTACTCGCAACAAAACGGCACTTAAAGCATGCGAAGTGGTCGCAAGATAAATCAACAATTCTTCCCCTGGCTCTGCTTTTTGTAAGATGGAATCATCAAGTGATCCTTTATCCCTTGCAGTGCTTTCTCGCATTCATCTGTCCATCTAAATTTCGTTCCCTTCTTGAGTATATTGAAAAAATGCTTGCATTTGTCTGATGATCGTGAAATGAATCTTCCCAGCGAAGCCAAAAGTCCATTTAATTTCTATACATCTTTCACCGTCGCTGGTGTTGGCATGTCGCGAACTGCTCGCACCTTCTCCGGATCAACTTGTATTCCTTCTTTTGACACAATGTATCCGAAAAATTTTCCTGACGCAACACCGAAGATACATTTTTCAGGATTTACCTTGATGTTGAACTGCCGCATCTGTTCAAAATTTTCTTTTAAATATTGCACATGATCTTTAGCTTATTTGCTTTTCACCAACATGTCATCCATGTACACTTCTAATGTCTTATGAATCCATTTTGCAAACACCTTCTCTACCATTCTCTGATATGTCGCTCCAGCATTTCGCAAACCAAACGACATTTTTGTGTAACAATATAATCCTTTTGGTGCAAAAAATACGGTATGCTCCTGATCTTCTTCAGCGAGAGGAATTTGATTGTAACCCTTATATCCATCTAAAGAATATATTCTATCATTCCCTGCCGCTGACTCAACCAATTGTGGGATATCTGGTAAAGAAAAGTTGTCCTTTGGACAAGCTTTATTTAGATCAGTGAAATCTATGCAAATCCTTATCCCATTATTTTTCTTAGGTACCACTACCATACTTGCAATCCATTCTGGGTATTGCAAATTCTCGTCCATGTTCCATGCGAAGACATCCTTAAATTCTCGCAATAGATTAATTGTTCTTTCTTCTTCATCTGCATCCATTTTAGTTCCGATCTTTAACATCTTTGGTTCTTTTTTCAGTTCCAACATTCACTTCTTTTGTTGGTTCCGCTGCTGTGTAGGCCGCCTTTGACTCTCCTATTGGTGTTTGCTCTTTTATCGTTTTTATCGGTTTGTCTCCTCCTTGCGAAATTTCGCTTGGTATTCCTTTTCCTTCTTTTGCTTTTATCATGTAAATTCTAAATTCTTCTTCTTTCCTTGCTTCTTTCGCCATTTTCCAGCGAAGTTTTCGCTTCTTTGCACGTCCTTCGTAATTTTCTACTTCCACCTGATGACACATTTTCGCATCATTATCATCTCCTCTGATTTCACCTACTCCACTAGGCATAGGAAACTTGATACACTGATGCAATGTGGATGCTACCTCTTTAATTGCATGTATCTATGGTCTCCCCAATAGCATGTTGCAAGGTGACTCCATATCCACCACACACAATGTCACGTGTGTTTCAATTTCTCCTAATAGTATTCGCACCACTATTTCTCCTTTAGGTTTTGTTGTAAATTTACCAAAACCATGGATATGATATGTTAGAACAAATCATCTCTTCATCTTTGTACCCATCCCTTTGAATGCATGGTAGAATATTATATCGACTGAGCTTCCTATATCTATTAGAGTTTTGTTCACCGCCCATTCTTCTATAGACTTCGCTGGTTCATCTTTCTCTTTTTTTAGTCCAAGTTGATTGCAGTGCGACCAAGAACAGACGCCCGGATAAGATGAAGTTAATAAGATTCGCTGATCCACTATTCTCTGGTTAATTAGTATTCTGAGTATACACAGTGTCGATATGGCCAAATTGGTATTTGTTTTTCCATTCTTTGCTTATTTCTCACTTCTCAGCATTAAATACTGCCACTGGAAATTACCCAACCACATGAAACTGTCGAGTATAAACTAAGCAAAATGGAAGTTCGGAACAATTAAGAACACCCATTTGTTATACAGTACATATGATGGTTTCTTGTACAAATTATTAAGTTGACTTCTTTAAAACTCATGCCTATCTAGTTTGTTTTTCTTCTATTTGAAAACTACCGGAATATATTAAACTGGAGAAAAATTAAGTACAAATGGTAATGACTCCGAGTTTGCCTGATATGAAATCAGGAGGAGTCTGCATCCAGTTAGTTACATTGTACTTTCTTGCATACTTCGCCAAAATATCGGCAGAGCTATTTACAGATCTACTATTATCCTTACACAAGGATTTAACAAAAAAATTAACGATTACATTCTTTAATAAAACTTAAAACACCCCAGCTAATATTGTATCCTCATTAATAGAGAGTACCAATGATAGGTTATGATACCTATCCGACACAAAAAGCACCCTATCCAGTTGCAAAGTCGAAGGCCCACACCACTGTCATTAGCAGAGCTGGGGATTCAGCTCTAATCACTGTGGTTAGTTGCTGGGAATCCTGGGATAGTCCAGCATCTCCCTGCTTCATATCATCCTAGAGACGAGTAGTAGATGATTGAACACCCTGCCATATAATGATTAGAATAGAGGCACCAATACACATAATACAACAATCTTGCAAAGCGAATTAGTCCTGACGAGATAAGTGATGCTGTAAAGTGCTATATACTTGTACTAAGCATATTCTAATTCTGAGTTTGGTCTAATCTAGTTTTCATCATCTTTTAAATCCCATAGCTTCTTCTTTTGTTCAGTTCATAGCAGTACCACATCTAAAGTTTTTCGATTGAACTTCAAACTTGAGTATAAGCATATAATCTCCGAGAGAGTTACGACTTTCATGATATATACATCATCAAAATAGATAAATATGAAGCTCAAGATTGAACTTCAAACTTTTTAAATGCTTAGTGTGGATTCCAGGGTTTTGACTTCAAACTTAGCATGATACATCATCAAGATCGATAAATATGAAGCTCAATGTGGATTGAACTTCAAGCTTGGTATAATGACATATAATATATGAACCACGAAGCTGCGAGAAGTTAGCTTCAAACTAAATCATCTGAATCCATCCATTTGAGATTTTCGAAAGATGTTATAAAACAACAAAACCCTATTCTGTATATTTCAGTTCGTGAGTTGTAGAAATAGCAATGATTCATCCATTCACGATACCGATTACATTCTTTAATAAAACTTAAAACACCCCAGCTAATATTGTATCCTCATTAATAGAGAGTACCAATGATAGGTTATGATACCTATCCGACACAAAAAGCACCCTATCCAGTTGCAAAGTCGAAGGCCCACACCACTGTCATTAGCAGAGCTGGGGATTTCATTCGGTGCTCTAATCACTGTGGTTAGTTGCTGGGAATCCTGGGATAGTCCAGCATCTCCCTGCTTCATATCATCCTAGAGACGAGTAGTAGATGATTGAACACCCTGCCATATAATGATTAGAATAGAGGCACCAATACACATAATACAACAATCTTGCAATGCGAATTAGTCCTGACGGTAAGATGGTTGAGATAAGTGATGCTGTAAAGTGCTATATACTTGTACTAAGCATATTCTAATTCTGAGTTTGGTCTAATCTAGTTTTCATCATCTTTTAAATCCCATGGCTTCTTCTTTTGTTCAGTTCATAGCAGTACCACATCTAAAGTTTTTCCTCTGAAAGATTACCCATATCAGTGCTACACAAGCACACAGAGCGAAACAAGATTACCCATGTGCTTACGATTTATTTCCTTGAAATTAGCAACTTCTCTGCGGTAGATTGTTGTGTGTAGCTCAATGCTCAACTACATGCTCCACTCTTGGAATACCACTTTTACCATCTTATAGTTATTAATAGCAACCAAGTTGACTGCACCGCCACCAAGGACAGATCACAAATAAGATAAAGTTTACAAGATTCGCTGATCCACTATTCTCTGGTTAATTAATATTATTCTGAGCATACATAGCGTTCATATGGCCAAATTGGTATTTGTTTTTTCCATTGTTTGCTTATTTCTTCTCAGCATTAAATTACTGGCATTGGAAATTACTCAACCACATGAAACTGGTAAGTTACGTTTAAACTAAGAAAATTAAAATTCACGATTATTAAGAAAACCCATTTGTTATAAATTTAATGATTTCTTGTACAGAGTTTTAGGTTGACTTATATGTGCGCCCTTCTATAAATAAAACTCACTCCGGTATACTAGTTTTTATCAGCTTGTGAATCCCATGGCTTCTTCTATTATTATTTTTCTTCTTCTCTTCGTATTTCCTCCTTTCTCAAATGCTCAGGGTAGATATAATCTTCCTAATCCTTCCGGTGTCAACTTCCAGCTTGAAAGGGATCAATTTAACCATCAATATATGATCAAATTCAACCAAGGAACTCCTCTAGCTGAAGTACACCTAGTTGTGGATCTTGGTGGAAAACTACCCTGGTTTACGTGTCGTAAAGGATACAAATCATCATCATACCGACATATCAAGCGGATGTCAACCAAATGTTCTCAAGCCGACAAACCAGTCGATACTTGTGTATTGTGCAATGGCACTACAAAGCCTCATAACAGCGCATGCAGAATTTACATAAGAAGTCCAGTAACACGGAATGTCAGTGAAGGTGACCTCATTTCAGATCTTACGTTCGTTCGGTATAATTATAACCCTAAATCCACCGATGATGGGGTAACATACCGCAGGTTTGCATTCGGTTGTGCGGATTCTAGTAATTTCTTAAATGGACTTTCTAGAGACTCTAAAGGAGTGGCTGGTCTTGGACGTTCATCCCCTCTCTCCTTAGTTTCACAAATTGCAGGTGCGTTTCGATTGTCTCGCATATTTGCTCTGGAATTATACAATAAGAGTGCTAATAGTGGTAATTACGAATCATTTGATGGTAAGATTTATTTTGGGGGTGGACCTTACGCTACTTATGGTATCGATGGGGATCCGACGAATAACGTTTTAAAGCTGGTCCAAAAACAAAATATAGTTTTAACTTACACACCGCTCTTGATTAACCCAAAAAGTACGGAAGAATACTTCATTGATGTGAAGTCGATCAAGGTACACGGTGAAACTGTTCCAATAAATAAGAAGTTGTTGTCCATCAACAAGAAAACCGGAATTGGAGGAACAAAGATCGACATTCAAACTCCTTATACTACTCTGGAGACATCAATCTACAAGGTCTTGATTAAGGTTCATACTGAATGGGCTGAACGCTTCAACAATGATAACCTAAACATTAGTATGGTTGCTCCGGTTGCGCCTTTTACCACGTGTTACAACTCATCCACCATGCCTAGTGTATTATCTTTGCAAGATGATATGCCACCAGGTGTGTCTTTCATCTTACCCAAGAGTGTATGGAACATTTCTGTTATTGATGTGATAAGAGTTAACGAGGGTGTCGACTGTGTCGGTTTCATCGATGGAGGTTCAAAGCCGGTGACTTCCATTGTTATTGGTGCGTATCAGGCAGCAGGTTTCCTAGAGTTTGATATTTCAAGATCAAGATTAGGGTTCATAGCCAAATCTTGAAAAGACCGTTAGTGAGCACACCGATTTTGTTAAGTTCTTATTTTCATTTCTTTCCTTGTGTCTCTCTTGTTTTCTTGTTGTTGTCAGGTCGTTTGTATCACCCCAATGACTTACCACTGAACTACAGTGTAATAATATCTGCATTTCTTGTTTTAACATGCCTAATTCCTTTCTTAAATGAAATTTTCTCATTCTCCTCTGATCTAATGATTAGAATAGACCGTCCCTTTAAACCCCCTATCCTAATAACCCTTTGGATACATATTGGTGGCCCCCACCTCTCCAAGAAATCATTTCTCGAAGGCCTTCAAACTTTCTTTATCTTTCAAAGCAGAAAACTAGAGTTGATTACTCCCACACAAAGAAGTGTTGACCTGAAAACTTATGTGGATCCAACGCAGAAATCAGGTTTGACCTGACAGACTACATTACAAGCTCTGGCTCACCCCCACCAGCTCAAGTTGCCATCTTTGTTTGTCAATCAATGACATTCAGTTAGATTTTGATTTTAGACTCGTTTTTCCTTCTCAGAGTCTGATTTTTCCAGGGAGTGTACTTCTCGGTCTGTTTAGAGACCTGGTAATGTCAATGCCCACTTGCACTGCAGTGTCAGTACCCACTTGTACACAGCTAGATATACAAAGAAGCAATCTCTAAATGAACTTACTTTTCTATCAACATGATCATTAACAAATCATACACTTATAAACCAAATTAAGGAATCAATACTAGGCACTTTTTTAAGGTTACAAGGAACGTAATGACTTTTCAATTTCAAAGTGCTCAAACACCAACTGCCAAACCAGGGGCTGTAATACATGTGAGAGAAAAATTACAACCATGATGATTCATTTCCAACATCTCTGACTAGATTCATGAAAAAAGCAAAGTTTCAGACTATTCAGCAGCAATACGAAAATGCTTTCCATCTACCGGTTTTATACCCCAAAAACACATGCTGGTAAGCAGTGTCTGATTATTCTGTCTCTCTACTTTTCTATCACAAACAGTAAACACAAATTCAAAAAGATGTTTTGAAAACACTAACAATTGCCCACAGAAAAATGAAGTTGGTTTCCTTACTCCTTCGAGCTCTGTCTGGACACTCTTTAGAAGCAAAAAACTCTTACCGGTTCGGGTACAAATATGAAAGTAATAAGAGTATTGCAGTAGAAGATATCTAATTGGGGTAAAGTTCAATTAGATATCTAATTTGCTCATCTCAAGGTTACCCAAACAGCCCTTCTCCCAAGGAGAGGTTTAATTTTCTATTGGCAATAAACCACTTTTCTATAATTCAGTGCCTTCCAGTAGAATAATTCCTAGCAAAAAGATAAATCATAATTTTGTATCAAAATGCCTATAAATACGACCAATGAGAGTATGAGACACTACATTCAATTCAACAAAGTTTAAAGATAGTCATGGAGATTCCTGTAATAGATCTTGAAGGTCTCAGTGACAACTTGAAGAGTGAAACAATGGAGCTCCTTCACCAAGCTTGTGAAAATTGGGGTTTCTTTCAGGTTTGGATGAATTAGAATTTCTTTCAATAACATATCTCTAAATCTGAATAGATGATTTCGTATATCGTTTATAAATTAGTGCCATAACCTGCTACTGCTAGTATAAATTCTGAAAAGCTGCATCATACCATGTGAAACTTTATATAACTTCAGATTTACATTTCAAAGGACAGCTATTACCAGCTCTGATCCCAAACAACTACATCAAGATCACAATGCTAGTATTTGCACTCTGTTATTAGCTTTTTGAATCTTTTTGAATCTTTTATGACTTACCTAAATCTACTGATATTATATTTTTTTAACACAAATTAGTAATTCTATAAAATAATATCTTATTTATTGTTATGAATCTTATAAATTATAATACTAACAATCTGGATTCTGTGATATTTGCAGGTGACCAACCATGGAATCAATGTAGAGTTGATGGATAAAGTGAAAAAGTTGGTGAATTTGCACTATGAGGAATGCATGAAAAGAAGGTTCTATGAATCAGAAATGGCAAAAGGGTTAGAGAGTCGAGATGCCCCAGCTGTGGACTCCGACTGGGAAAGCAGTTATTTCATCTGGCATCGACCAAAAGCTATGTTCGACGAGTCAATAAACCTGTCAGATGAACTCAGGTGATTTAACAGAATTCATGCTATTTTCCAGTAAAGCACTCATTATCTGCAATTGTGTTTGTGTGTTTACTAATTAGTGATGTAAATTTGCAGAAAGGTAATGGAAGAGTACATTAATCAGATCATCAAGTTAGCCGAGAAACTTTCAGAGCTCATCTGTGAAAACCTAAGTTTGGAGAAAGACTACATGAAGAAGGCATTTTCAGCAACTGCAGGTCCTTCAGTCGGAACAAAGGTTGCTAAGTACCCTCAGTGCGATCGACCTGAGCTAGTTACTGGACTCAGGGCACACACCGATGCAGGTGGAATCATTCTCTTGCTCCAAGATGACCAAGTCCCAGGTCTTGAATTCCTAAAGGATGGGAAATGGGTGGAAATACCACCTTCTAAGAACAACACCATCTTTGTTAACACAGGTGATCAGATTGAGGTGCTAAGTAATGGTAAATACAAAAGTACTCTGCATCGTGTTTTGGCTGATAAGAATGGGAGTAGGCTTTCTATAGCTACGTTCTATAATCCTGCTCCGGATGCCCTAATCTCTCCAGCTTCAGAGCTTCTATATCCAAATCAATTCCGTTTCCAAGATTATCTCAAGGTTTATTCCACCACCAAGTTCTCAGAGAAAGGACCCAGATTTGAGACCATGAAGAAGATGACATCTGGACAGTGCAGTCTTCCCGCTTAATGGGCTAACGATCATTGCTAATAAATTCCATTACTTACTACGTCTATTGTGTGCTTGTGAGGGTATTATGAGGTCTTACCTTAAGTTCTTTCTACTGTTCTATCAGTATGAAACTGTTTAAGTGATATTATCTGGTCAGATCATATTTGAATTATGTGTCACCATTTATAGAAAATTAGCTAATTATCTCATCGACATGGTTATCTAAACTTGTTAAGTGTTATACATAATGATAAGCACATACTAAATATACAGTATTTATACGAAAGTGGGAGAATCTAAGGTAAACAATAATGATATGCACTCAATGTATAAAACGTTAATCTAAATAATATCATGTTTCTTGAAAGTGAAACTGTACAACTGGTCAGAACTTGTTCAGAGTAGACGGAGGTTAAAAAAAAGTTTTCAATCCACAACAAACAAACAGATTTTACAGCATCGTCACAAACTATTCAATTTTGATAATATAGATTTAGTCATGAAAGTATTAGTCAGCTCAACTGTTGGAATCAAAATAAGCTTATGATGCTTCAAGGAAGAATGACATTTGGTAACTAAACATAACAAAAAGGTACTGAACTTCAGTGATTTGGAATACTTACCAGCTAATTCTTGAACAACAGAAACAAGATGCTCAATTGAATCCTGAGTTAATGGAATATTCTGATTCAAGATGTTTTGAAACAATGTAAATAGTGGTTCAGTCCATACCAATTTATCAGAAACCAGATGCTGATGGCAGGGAAGACAGATAAATTTCCTCGATTGTTCTTCTCCACAAAGTAACCTCTGGCAGAAGGCAGACACATGAGCTGGATGCAGACATTCCTTGATGATCCTTGACATGACATCACATATATGAGTATTAAGCCCCTCCCTGCGAAGAATCAAAGGAAACAAAAGTGCATCCACAGCAGCCTTCTGCCGTGGTTTGCAAAACTCAATTGTTGTGGTTACTAACACTCTTGAAGCAGGGCCATCAAGAACCAACAATTTCGGTAAGATAATTGAACACAGAACCTTGCTTGCCCATGAAAATTCACTTTCATTAGCATTTACACCCAATAGATTCGTTATCAGAATTGAAGCAGTTTCATCATCAACTTCCCAAGGTTCAATCAAACCCAAAACCGCAAAGGAATTTCTAACCTCTTTTCCATCTTCCCCAAAACAAAGTTGACGAATTTCATTAGCTAAACTCACAGTTACTTTTGCAGATTCACAATCTAAGAGTTTCATTTTCAAAGAACCCGCTTTTGTTTGAACTTCAGAATCAATAGAGACATCCACTTGATTCAAAACTTCATCAGTTTCTTCCACTTCACATAATTCTTCCACTTCCATTGCTTCATCTGGACTCTCATCTGCAATACAACTCACTGAAGCACTTTCTCTCAACTCATCAAATGTTAGAGGAAGCCATGGAAGAACAGAACTCTTACCATTACTACTACTCTGACTAAAACTGGGCAAAGCAAAAAACTCCTCCTCCTCTTTAAATCCATTCAAATTCAACGCAGAAAATCCACTAAAACCCGAGTCGGACATTTTATCAAGCAAGTTATGAGCAGATTTCTTAACCCAAAAATCAACCTTTTCACTACCATTCAAGACATTCTCAGCAAGTAAACATAATTCCCTCTTACAAAATCTCTTACTCTCAGTAGTCATAAATGATAGAATCCGAGACTGCATTGCATCCGGAAGAGTCTGTATATACAAAAATCTGTCCAAAAAACAAGGAAATTTTAGTAAAAAAATTCTGATAAAACTGAATATTAAGGAGAAATTAGAAATGGGGGTTTATCAATTTTCTTACCTTTTCGATTGAATAGAAGAAGATGATGGGTTTGTTGTGATCGTGTCAATTGGTTTAGACAGAAGCTTCAGGAAGGAATTAGTTGAAGTAGTTGTGGTGGAATTGTTTAAAGAATTCGATGAGAACCAGAGAGATGCTTCAAATTCTGGTGATGGAGAGTTTAGAAAGATGTCAAAAAGAGGAACCCAAGCTTCCATTTTTTTTTTTTTTTTTTTTTTTTACAGTTTTAAGGGTTTCGTTCTTCTTCAGTGTGTTTTGATGGCGGTGGTGGTGGAAGGGTGCATTGAAGAAAAAAAAAGCAGACGTTTCAGATGGGACTTGGTGGCCCGCAGTAATGCACTTTATGTACATGCCAGGCCGCAGGGGCACGCAGCAAAAAAATTTGACATCTGGAAAAGAGCCTCGGCCTCCTATCTTGCTGCCGGTTAGGCGGAAACGGTTGGCATAGGGAGCTTATCTCCGGAGTCGTCTCCCGGCCAAGATAAGATTTAAATGCAGGTGATACAAATGATTTTTTTAGCAAACTCAAATCTCCCATTAATAAATATGTTGTGTTTTTAAAGCTCAACAACATAGGGAATTCGTAATTAAACAATATCATTGTGAGTCGTCTTTAAGTAATCCCGGAAACCCAAGATAAGATTTAAATGCAGGTGATACAAATGATTTTTTTAGCAAACTCAAATCTCCCATTAATAAATATGTTGTGTTTTTAAAGCTCAACAACATAGGGAATTCGTAATTAAACAATATCATTGTGTTAAAATCTTTACCAAGCTTCTTCAATAACGTATACGGATACCCTTCCCTTTAAGTAATGAATGACGGTGCTCTTAAATTATAATTTTAAACAAATGCTATGCTTAAACGAAATAATTATTGATAGAAAATCAGCTATTTTTTGATCGAATAGGTTACCTTTCCAGTTTGCTCCACCACCTTAGAAACCCATTTAACTTTTTATTTAACCACATTTTATGTTTGCCTCAAACTGCAAAAATCAATCACTAGCTGCCTTTATGTATACTGTATATATACATATCATGTAAGTAGTCGCTCACTCAACTTTGGCTGTGAAAACATACAAAAAACGTATTTCAAAAATAAATTCAAAAACTGTGACTATTGGTTCAATGATTATTTCTTTCTTATTTTGTGTCAAGATATTTCGCATCATCCTAATCTCCCATCGGGTTGTCGCTCCAGGATCGGAACACGAGAATTATGGGATGCCGACTTGACACGACATGGACATGTTATAATACCTGGCTTGATTGGGGTATACCCAGATTAATTGGGGTATACCCAATGAGACAAAATAGGGTTATTTTGAAGTAAAACCAAGCCACCCCTTAACCTTGTATTTTCAAAATGGCTAAAATGCCCTTGTTTAATTAACACTAAAACTTCTGATTTGGTTAATTAATTGAGTTTAGATTAAAATTTTGAAATATGAATTCAGTAGATTAAACCTTTTATCTGCCTTATATGAGTTCGATTTCGATCAAAAAATTTTGTTTTGAAAATATGAAAGGTCGGCAGGGTCCAGGTTTGAATAAGGTGCCGGCTATAATATAGCCGGCATGGTATTTGTTTGAATAAAATGCCGACCAATTTTAGTCGGCATGGTCCTTGGATGAATAAAACGCTAACTGTTTTGTGGATGGAAGGGTCTTTGAATGATGATTATGCCGACTTTCTTACGGTCGGCATGTAAATATCTCCTATAACGCCGGCTATAATATAGTCGGCATGCATGTAATTTATGACAAATTGTGCACAGACGTGTAAATGCATGTTAAGGATTCATAACCCGCCGACATTTACATATACCAAACAGAAATGAATATCGGAAGATCTAATTCACTTTATTCATGCAATTTTTGTTACTACATTGATGGAAACGGAGGGTTTGCATAGAGGTTTACCCACAAAACCTATACAAAAACTAAAGCCATCAATCTTCCTCATCCGAAGACGATACGGCATCCAAGTATTAGGGTTATCTTCGGGATTCTTTCGCCAAGAAGTGATAGCTTGCATCGAAAGCGAATGCTTCCCCCTTTTCCTCCAAGTAGCGCTTTCACGACTTCGTGCTACAAAAACACAAAAACAAACTTACATATGTTAGTGGTGTTTCATTGGAAGATAAAACAACATGGGTTGCGTAAAAAAAACCCAAAATTGCTTACAAATTCTGCAATGGACAAGGTGAAGGGGCGAATGTTAAAAATCCGAGGTTGGAGAGCCAAAAAAGCAAGTATCGCGTTTCGATGACTAGGTGCCTTTCATGGACTTGTTGAATACTTCTTCCATTAGGATTACCAAACTCGCCGCTAAATTTGTTGTGTACCCTAGCCCAAAAGGTTGTGGAATCCTCCCTTTCGGAGGATTGACGTCTAAGTCGATTTTCCGCATACCATGCTTTGGTGATTGCCAAATCTTCATTTGAATCAAATGACACTACACCAAAACAGCTATTTGTGGCGTTTATAAATGTTGCGCATAATTTGTGCAACGGAAATAACCGTTGGCAAAACGGCGTTGCGCATTGGTGTGCAACGGATAAAATCCGTTGTACAAATTAATTTGTACAACGTTTATATACGTTGCACAATTGATCGCGCAACGTTTTATTTTTCTTATTTGTGCAACGTATAATTTAATTTGTGCAACGATTATATTTATAGAATAACTCTTTTGTGGGTCCCACTGTGAATTTTTGTCGACGTTTTATTTATTTGGTAGCAGTTACATCCGTTGCTCATTTCAGGTGATATGTGCAAGGGATAATTTTCTCACGTATATATCCGTTGCAAAACAATTTTCAGTTTAAAAAAAATTACCGCCGGCATAAATTCCGGCAGATTTCTGCTCCTGAATTACAATCGATCAAGAACAATTATTGATCATCACAATCCATCAAGAACGATTCACACATCAACAGAGTAGCTAGTTACCATACACCCATACAATATTGATCATCACAATCCATCAAGAATACATTAGCAGAGTAGATGGATGAACTTACCATACACCCATAAAATATTAAACAACCAAAATCTCGAATGTTATAAACACAAGTTTCGAATTTAAAACTATGAAACACTAGTTCATACAAAACCTAACCTTGATTGTTACATGTTGTTACACCGTACCTAGTTATTCCGGCCTAAAGACTTGTATTTGGTGAAGCTCCCCTTCACCACTAATAGTTTACCAGGCTGGTACTTGGTGCAGCTCTGCCAAGACTTCCCATAGACCCGCCTCTGCTATGACATCCTCTTGACATAGCTGTAATAGTAGTAGTAGTAGCACCTGATGCAGTTGAACCTCTGGCACGATCACCTCTAGGTCTTGTAATAGCCAACTGTCAAAACAAGAGAGAGCATACTAAAATTACCACTGGGGGTTAAGTGAGTACAATTTCTTACCCTCAGCCAAATGCCACAATGAAATTGCACCATTTTTACCACTACCTACACTTGGACTATCATATGACATCAACAGTTAGTTATACTTCTCACAAGCATTTCTACAAACAACTGAAAATTACATACACAAACAAGTCTACATTGACTCAAACCCTGTGACAAAAAAAAAAAACCCATCATATAATTGAAATTATAATAACAAATGTCATAAAACACCAGCACTAGTTACCATCTACATGACCTCACAAATATAGCAAATATTGAGTACAAAACTTTGGTTGAATCACTTATTAAACATGCACACAAGAACTTTCTTTTTCTGTTAAAATCACGAATAAAGAGTTCAAGAGTTGTGCCTACCAATCAGAGAAGCACAATGCATATCCACATTTAGTTACTCGCCTGCGAAAACTCTCTCTCGACGATTCTATATGAGTACGCATCAATCTGCGGACATAAGAAAAAGGGATGTCATCATCAAAAGGTATTATACCCACTCGGTGGCATATCCTAAACGCTCAGGAAGAAGGTGCTATACTCACCCAGCATGCTTTATATTAAAAACATTGCACAAATAATAAAAGAAACACTTCTAGCATGAAACTAATTCATAGATATGTTTAACGGGATGATACGCACCATTGAACCCGCCAAGAAGGAAGTTCCAGAATCAGCTATTTCCGCACACCCACCGACACAATATCCGAAAACCAACATGTTCATATTAGCACACAACATGGAGGATACCGCAAAGACACAACACAATAATGACATAAACGGAAGGATTGCATTAATTACCAGTTGTCTTGCCAGCAATAAGGACATCGCTCATATCGAACTGAGAACATGAAACAAAGCATGAAGAGTTAAAAATAATAAGAATAAAAAACTAAAGTGTATGGACATGGTGAATAACATACTTGCCAATAACCTTTCTTAGTCACAGGAACGTAGGTGTGAGCGCCTTTGTATTGGTTCAGATCAACTTCTCCAAAAACAAGTACAAATCACTAAAAAAGGTGATATTATAATTAGCACTTTCTAATTCGATATTCATGAATGTAGAGATTAAAATGTAACCAGGAGCAGATACCAACCATTCTTTTTACAGGTTTTTGACTGGCTTGACTCGTACTTGGCATGAAAAAATCAAGAAACCTGCGTTCAAATGCAAACTAATATTATTGTTCTTTTATGTTAAACTCAAAGGGAGACAGAAACCCCTACCTAAATAATGCATCACACAGTGCCTTACAAACATATACTCACCATTATACCAGGCCTCTCAATGAATTATCCCCTCAATTCATTAACCGTACCTCTTAAGCAGTTCGGCCGACTGCTGAACATGACCAGGCACTAAATAAAAAGATGAGCATGGAGCCTAACAGGCCACCTAGGAAAACTTTCGAAATCGCAATGTCAACCTAAAAATCTAGTGCCAATTTTAATGAGATACACAACGAGGGATGGGAAATTCAAGAAACTCAAACTTAGAACTCTGGGCACCTGGGTGTGTTAGTAAACGAAGCTACTTCATCCATGTAAGCACATACTAAATATCCATGTGCAAATCAAGAAGGTCGGTGATTGCATAAGTGAGGAGAAACCACAACTGAAACAGAATAATCCAACCACAGGTGAACATCAAACCAACCCACAAGACCATATTTTTAAAAGTAAACCCACAAGGCTTTGCACATAATTGCATAAGTAGATGATTTGATGCTTAGAAAGCTACCTGGGAAACTCAATTGCCAGACCTCCAAAATTATTTGAATAATCAATAATGTAAACATATCATAAAACTAATGCATGTCAACACAAAAGAAAAAGGTAAAAACGGAGGACTAGAAACTTAATAATCACGGCTCAGACAAAAGTGTTAAGATTCCATCATTGTCCTCGGATTCGAAATTACCTACAGCTTTCCGCTCACGTATAGAACAAGCAAATAAAATAGGAGACTTTTCAAACTCCTTCTCGGCTGCCTTCATACATGCATTTGCATTACTCGCTTAGCTTCACGAGATTCGCCTAGAACAAGAAGATACAATACATTGTCATTATCAAAACAAGGCAGCTGAATACCCATTGTATTCAGCTGCTGAGGTGAGAACTGAGCTATCTGGAATCGGTAACTAGGTAATATGTCCAAATGCATGCAGGTTTAAGACTCTCGGATGAGCTAGTACGCTTGGTCTATCAAGGAGCTTAAACCTTAGGATCCAAAATTTGAACTCACCATACTAGAAGCCTCTTTACAAAGGTCATCCATTTCTCCAAACAAGCGAGCCTAATCCTCATAGATGTTGTTAACCTTGAACCACATACTTTCTACACCATAGAGTACATAAACAAATTTATTTTTCATATTTTTTACCTTCATAACCCTGAACCTTGAGAACTTAATTGCTCAGCCCAAGAGATAAAACCTGAATAAGGACATGACGCATTATACAAATATAAAAACGTAATTAAAAAAACAATCACCTCGATGCTCGTTTCCATCTCCGCAGGCTTCTCTCAGACTCGGGAGCACCATTTTCAACTCCATCCTTGGCATCTTGCATAATGACATCAACTCCGGCAGGTGTTGCATCTTGTGAAGCGTCAGTCTCCATCTTGGCAGGCTCCTTTGAAACTGGAATATCCGATTCCACTTCTTCTAGGAGCTAAAATAACCAAATGCACCTCCATGTTAAGACAAATAAATAGACCAATGAAGCATGCATTTGGATACTTCCCTATCATTGAATTATCATGGTGTTCAAAACTTACAGTTGGTGAATAAATAGAGACAGTTCCATGGAGATTCAGTCGAGATTTAACATTCATCTTTGAACGCTCGCCATGCTTGGATTAAAAAGGGCCAATTTATCAAAACTGAAAACATCAAGGTTAGAAGTGTCTCCTTTGGCAAATCAATAGTTACCGTGTACGTGTTCGCTGGTAGTTGCAACTGATCAGCTGCATCGGCATACTTAACATCAAAGGTGAATGTTCCTGGGTTAAAGAGCTTCAACGAATTAAGAATAGGCAATGGGTTTCCTTTCGGGAATACACGAGTACTATGTTGATAATCCCCATCTGCATGCATCAGAATCGGTGAAGCTTCAAAACAGTAATACCTATAGATCTCAAACCCAGCAAAACTTATATTTGAAACAACAAGGCTATCCAAATCAACCTTATTGCACCAGCCAAATCAACCTTATTGCACCAGCTAAGTAGATTTATCCCCCACATTTCATATTGTACTGCATAAATCAGTAACTACATATCTAATTCAAGAAAGAAATACAGATCTATATGAAGTTCTAAGGATGCACAGGAAGAATAGATTTAGGTCAAAAGCAAACAACAAAAACAACTTCATAAAAACAAAACAAACTAAACCTAAGAATTCATAAAACTGAAATTACAAATTACCTGATGATAAAAAAACTGTTGGAAGCACAATCAGCTATCAAATTTTTACTGTGATGGTTCCTGACTCAGGAAAATTTTTTTCTAGGTTTACAAAAATTCCAAAGTTAGAGTTTATAGATTAAGATTTCTGGTATATGGGTTTTGTTTACAACATCAGGATTTAGAAGTATGAAGTTTTGATTTGTTGTTTTTGAGATGAAATCGTAGTAGATTCAAGAGTTCTACTCGGTTTCAGAAGAAGGGTTTTCGGAGAAGAGGGGGAGAGAGAAAAACGATTTCTAAAATATCTAAAAAAAAAATTTAATAAAAATAAAAACAGAAAACTAATAAATCCTAACAACTCATGAAAAGCCCATAAAAAATACGTGTATTACAAAAAAACCAGATGTTGTACAACGGATGTACGCGTTGAACATACGTTGTACCACTACTTTATTCTTATAAATGAAATATAAATAATTTTTGCAACGGATAATCTGGTGCGTAACGGATATTAACGTTGTTAATTGTGCAACGTTAATATCCGTTGCGCACCTCCGAAAATGAAGCGTTGCTAAAACCAGGATATGGTGTAGTGTGAAGTCATTGTTTTTTAGCTATTGGGTGAGTTTGATGGATTGTATGATGATATGAGCTTTGGAACTATTTGTATGTTGTTTTGTAGAGAGAAGTAGTGTATTTATAGGATTGTACCCAAATTTGGCCGTTATAGTGCCCAAGTACAAGTCAATCAATGAAATTGTACTTGTCAAAAATTTGAATTTTGAATTTTCCGGTGAGATTGTTTTCTCTTAGTATGCCGGCTATGATATGGTCGGCATGGTATAAATTTAAAACCATGCCGGCGTTATGATGGTTTTGGCATCAGTAAATCATTTTCTTCTGTCAATACGCCGGCAATGTATTTTGAAATTTGACTGCCGACTATGATATGGTCGGCAGGGTATAAATTTAAAACCATGCCGGCGTTATGATGGTTTTAGGCATCAGGAGAAGGTATTTTCTGTAAGAAATTGCCGGCGTAATCGAAAACATAATACACTGCCGGATGTATATTCGCCGGCTTGGTAATGATCTGACTCACTTGCCGACCCTGGTATGCAAGCACTTTCTGCTGACAGGGCCGGCTTTCTGACACTTCAAAACCTTGCCGGCCCTTGTATTGTCGGCATGGTGAATTAAAAAAAACATGCCGGCTATTTGTCTTGAAATAAAAAAACCTTTCATTCAACAATTAGAAATCAAACGCTTGTTGTCCAAAATAAGAAAACATGTCCCATAAAACTTAAAAAATCATTTGTCCAACCATTAACCTTAACATTTGTCCAACCCAACATAAAGAAATAAACTAGGAAACGATTCATTCACCACGAGCACGACCACGACCACGACCACGACCTCGGCCTCGTTTAGGAACACCAGCACTACTACTACCTTCACCACCACGACCACTACGAGCCCTCTTTTTGTCAGCATTCATCTTGGCTTGTGCTTCCTCCCTGGCCTTTTCCTCTTTAATTCATCATCATCTTGCTTGAACATTTCATAGGCATCCTCATTGTCAAGATTGCTAGCATAGTGAATGTGCTTGGTTTGCTCTTCAATCGAAAAAGGCTCTCCTCTTTCTCTCGCGCAACACAACAGCTTCACAAAGGTCTTCAAATTCCCCTTCTATTTTAAGTTAAACAACAAACAATTAATAGAATTATTCGATAATGTAATCTTAAAACAGTAAGAGCTACCCAAAATACTTACAAGGAAGTTAGGAATTGTTGTTGAGTCATTCGATGCCATCTTCCTCTTACGAGCCAATTGTTCACCAGTCATTTCCCTAATCACAGTAGGACGAGCCCAACCCAAGTACCACGACATGTATCTCTCCTGAGCTTCATGAACTTCGGTCACCTCGTCTAAAAGACTCGTATCGACTTTACGGTCAAGTCTTCCGTTCCAATGTCCTAGAGTTGGGGGTGGAGCGTAAGCGACGATAATAGTTTTTTGGGATGTGTTGCAGTCCTCCCTTAACACTTTAAAGAAAGGCTCAAGATCGAAATGGGGTTCTTCTTGGACGTAAACCAATTTTCTTGGTCCCAAATAATGTATCTCTCAGCTTCTTTAGATTAAACTTCTTGCTTAGATTACCATCCTTCATCGCAAGCATAGACCGTCTTAATCTGATCCCAACCGAACAAAGTGTTGGTCAATTTGAAGATTTCCTCCCAAGAAATGTTATTATCGAAGCCCTCACTGACTGCTTTTCCCTCAACCTCGAGGCCTAGAATTTGATGAGCATCATCGGGAGTTATCGCCATCTCACCGAATGGGAATAACATTGTATCGGTCTCTCCGTAGAACCTCTCAAAGAATGCATATACGGTAACTCTATCATACAACATTCGAAATCTCCACCGCAGGCCACAACCCGGAGTTCTTGACAATCACTTTTACCTCCTCACATTCATCCTCAAGATCCCAAGTCTTAGTCACTGAACATGAAGCTTGGCGCCTCATGAGACGGATAGCATGCTTGTGATCCTAAATACCAAAAACACAAAATGAAAAGAAATACAAACAATTGACGCAAATTTAAGATAGTTACATGATAGACACATTTTTGTGTCTGAATTGTCCTCATTGTCTCTATTGTTGGTCTCGATTTCTATACTAATTTTGGTGTTTTTATGTGTGTGTAGGTGTTTTCGGACAAATACATTTGTGCGGAAAAAGTTGCTCAAAAAGTGTTATTTGGACCCCCGGAAGAAAAGTGATAACGGCACCCTCATTTTGGATAAGGGCACCCCCAGGCACCCCTCAAGGCATCCGCTATTCGCACCCCCATCTCTGTTAGGGGGAGGTCATCTTCTTCTTTTCAAAATATGAAAAATGGTGGGAAAAACTTTCAACAGAACTGGCAGATTTCAGTTCGTGATTTGGAGTGGTCATGGTGTGACTCAATGGCTGTAATTGCTCGGGAACACTTGACTTGGCTCAACAGGCGTGGTATGGGCTTCAAAATCAACCGGATTTGGCTGGATAATCGGCAGTGAAGAAAACATGGTAACTCGGGTTTTGGTTACATCATCCCGAGTTCTGTGTTTGCGGGTATATGTCTATAGAGTAGTTTACTCTATATTTGTCGTGTTTGGAACGTGTAGGATCCTGTTTAGAGTGTGCTGGCTAAAAATCAACGCGTGAAAAAGAAGGAAAGGAAAGAAAATATTTCCAAGAATATTTTCTCTTCACTGCCGAGTAATGGAAAATATTTTGGAGTTATGAGACGTCATTTGTGGTGCTGTGGGATATAAAAAGAGTTCTGGTGTAGCATAGAGAGATATGGAGAGTTTGGGGGAGGTACAGAGCATCAAAAGATCGAGAAAATCAAGTTACAAAAATATTTTCTGCTGCTGTTACACCAAGAACACGAAGAACAGACGCCAAAGACCGTCGTTCTTCAATAGTGCTAACGACTCTCCATTATGGGTCGCATATTGGAGGCAGACTTAAAGAAATAGTAACAGCAACAGTTAGTAATTATCGTTCTCTGTAACAGTTGATTAGCAACATTTATTTCCGTTGCAATTTTCTGTTTCATTATATTTTCACTTCTTGTAAGCACTTTTGAGCAATGAAAAATTCTTTTGAGCGTGTCTACATCATGAGTGGCTAAACCCCTACACTGGGTCGACGGAGGAAGCCGAGTTTCATACGTGGGTAATTTTAATTAATTCTTTATATGACTTTTGCATTTATTTTAAATTGTTTTATGATTTGAAAAAATTAGTTATCATTTTATTAGATGGGTCATGCTTGCTTAGATGTTTGATGGCCCATGCTTACGATTTATAATTAATGTTTGGAGAATCTACCTTGGCAAAAATAAGAGTCCTTGTTGTTTTGTTTATTGAGCGATAATTGTTAAAAGAATTAATATTTGAACCTTTCGTTATGAGTTTGGCCGAATCCTGGGTCCCTGCACATCTCTTCATCCTGTGACAATTTTTGTATATATTTTTCTGTGATTTTCTTTTATCAATTCTTAAAATCAATCTCGTCAAGTCCGAGTGAACGACAACCCTACTACCACTTTCTACAACATTATTGAGTCACATCAATTTTTGGCGCCGCCGACGCGGACTTGTATATAGATTTGTTTTTAGGTTTTTATTTTTTTATTTTTATTATTTTTGTTCCTTTTTACGCGTTTTGGTATTTTCTATTTGCTTTCAGATTTGGTGCGAAGCTTATGAGAAAGAAAAAGTTTTGAAAAGTAAAGCGAAGCCAAAGAAGGAAAGAAGAGAGAAAATCCAAAGGAGTAAAGAAGAAAATTTTGTATATAGTGTAATTAATTTTTTTTATTTATTTTTAGAAACTGTAATTAGGTAATTATCTTTGTAATTTTTATTTTTATTTTTTGGACTTTATTTTTGGACTGTTGGACATTTTTTTTAAAACTCTAAGGAAGGGTTATTTAAATATAAACTGCACAGGGAAGGACGACGATTACGATATCGTCTCGGCCCCTCGGGTTCGTACATGACATAGGAGTCGTGGCCCGAGTCGACTTCAACGGTTCATCCCCCATCTGGAACGGGAGGTAAGAATTCTAAACACCCGCGAATCCCCTGTCAGCGGGTTTACTGGATGATTTCGTGTGAATATATGTCGAGGAACTGAATCCGCCGCTTTAATTTCCTAGTAAAGGGCAAGGACTGGCCATACAAGATAAGAGTTCGGATTTCATCACCGTTCTCTTCTTGCCCGCCTTAGGAAAACGAAACCAAACACGAACCTAAGCCTAAAATTTTGACTAGAACGAGACCGATAGGGTAACGAGCTTAATAGGAAAGTCATTCGAAAAATATTGGTTACTCTTTAAGCATACTTCGAAGTTCATGATGGTTTCTGTAAGTTGAATGCGTGACTGCGCCGCCTTGTAATGCGGTGAGGCCTTGGGTATCAAAGATCCACGCAGCTTCCCTCGCCTCTATTCAACTTACTTAAACTTGGATTGATTCCAGAGGGGTCTGCTTAAATTGTAACGAATTCCCTTTCGAAGGATTAGAAGCTGGTCTAGAAACAATCTAAGTGGAGCCATCATGCTTTTTGTTTGCTAGAAACCAAGTAGGTTTGTTGTGGTCAAGTCGCCTTGTTTGTGTTTGTGTAGAATTCCCTTGCGGTTAGGATGTCAAACTGGTATAGCCAATACAACGAATATCCAACTGAACAATATGGACATTACTACTATGACCATAGTGTGAATAGTGGTTGGGAACGCCAACCTTTTGAAGGTTATGGGTCATACCATGGTGAGCCCAATTACTATCCACACGTGCATCGGTCTTATGAGCAAAACAATTCATCTATTTCTCTAGAAGAGGCCTTCAAGAGTCATTCCTTATTTGTGAAGGAAACCTTAAATATTCCGAGATGAGTCCCTAGAGCGATCAACTAGGATGTCTTTAGAAGAGACTCTTAAGCAATTTACTTGAAAGTACAAATAGGATTGTCGAAAAACTTGCTCGAAATAATCTTAATTTCCAATACAGTGTTTCCAATAATACCCATGAAAATGAGGATATTTATAATCAAGATGATGAGGTTAGATTTGGTAACACTAATTTAGATGAGGTTCAACCATTTTCATGTTATGATTATGATGAGGACAGTGTTGATGAAGAATTTAAAATATGTAGGCATAGTGATCAGGAATTTGTTACTCCGATTGAACTTTATAATGATAATATTATTTCTGGTTCAAATCCAAATAATTTTAATGATTATTCACCTATTCGAAAGGATGTGGATTTGACTAGAGATGCCACCATTTTAGATGATGTAGTTCATGATCCTTTAGCCTACAATATGTTGGATAATCCATTATTTGATGTGCCTATTAGTGAATCAGAGGAAGTAACTATGATTAACACCTTTGTTAACGAGCCTTTACTAGAAACTTTCGCTGATAATCCTTTATATGATTGTGATGATAGTTTAGAGGAAAGAGTTTACCCTGAGAATACTGTTTTAAAGTCTAGTGATTTAGAAATACTAGTCTTAGAAGACAGTAAACTCGTAGAGATGAGTAAGGATGCATTACCTGATAATAACTTAGAAGAATCAATTGACCATTTTCAGGAGTCTGATGTTCTAGTAATTAGGGAAATTGTGACCAGTCTATCTAGAGACACTGAAAACTCTAAGTTTGGGGGTGATTATCACTCTCCTAGTGCCTTACCTTTAACTCTCAGAAAGTCCTCTCACTTAGGACTGGACATCCGTGCCTCAACCATTTTACAAGATTATCTTCATACACTTTTTCCTGAACCTAGTTGTGTCCATAAAGAAGTTCAGTTGTTAGAAACCCATCCTTTGGTTGATGTGGTTAACCCAGGCTATGATACCACGATTGACTTTGTTTTCCCACCAAAAACCTTCCTTCCAATTGTGGGAACATATAAGTTTCAGATGTGTCAATTATTAAGTTTTGAGACTAAACCTAATTACTTTAGGATATTAGGGTCGACACATTTGCTTAAGGAAGACCACCAATCTTATTGTGGTCAATTGTGTAAGTCAAAACTGATTGACTTAGAGGGTCCTCAATTATTCAGGTTATTATTATGTGCTTCTAAGTTTTTATTTGAGTTTTTCCAGACTCTAGAACCTGAACATTCGGATATAACTTATGAGGAAACGCAACCCATGAAAATATGTTATCTAGACCCTTTTATAAAGCCTGAACCCAAACCACAACTAGATGTAGTTGTCTTAAAAATAGATAAGGGTGTGTTGGATATCTTCCTGGTCTGTTGGAGTCTCCTCTTTTTGTGGTTAGCACTTTTTGATCCAGATGACCCGCAGTTATTCCGACTGTTTCTATATGATTCTTTGAGGTGACTAATTCCTTCTGATGTCTGGCTGAAGACTTTAAACTTAGAACTTCTTGGGAGGTAACCCATGCTCTTGCAACACGGTAATATCTTTCCTTAACTCTTTTGCTTCAAGTGGTAACAGTTTCTCCTTGTTCATGCTTTTAATTTTATCTTTAGAACATTGAGGACAATGTTAGATTTAAGTTTGGGGGTATGGGAGAAACTTTTTAGTTGCAATAAATAAACTCCAGAGCCTAGAAATTTATGCTTATTAAGGTTGGCACTAACTAATCTAAGTGGATGGGAACATCTTGGTTGTAGGAGTTGAAGAACCAATCTGATTAGATGGAAACATCTAGAAGAGTGTATTCATGAAAGCATAGAGCTCAGGTGTTAGAAAAGAAAACATGGTAGTTTCGCCATATCCTCGTGATGCAAACATCGAAAGAATCCTGATCACTTCTTTTGTTTTTCTTTTTATCATTGCTAGGGTGAAATAGAGTGACTGAGACAAAAAAAAAAAAAAAAAAAAAAAAAAAAAAATTTAGACCGGACCATCAGACCAAACGGAATAAATACAATAAAGTCGACCACTGGTACCCTTGTATATGCCAGCTGAGTTAACCTAGAGTTAGGATTATCGACCACTGGTTCCCTTGTATATGCCAGTGTGTTGATATTAGTCCAGACCAGTGTCTCTCCATTAGGATAGGTTCACCTTAGTCAACATCTATGTTTTTTCTCTACATCCATCTTCTTAATCTTTCCATGTGATTGGTTGACTCCGGTTTATGATGTCTAGAAACTATCTGAGTAGAGCTCTGTCACTTTATATGAATTTTAGTATGCTTGAGTGCAAACTCGTGTACAACAATTGGAATTTCGCATCAAGGTACTTCCTCTTATACTCAATGATTGTATGCCAACCAAGGAGATTATTTAGTGCCTTCCAAGGTTCTGCGTAAATAACTAGGGTCAGGAGTAAAGGTTTTGTGGGTACACCTATGGTAAACCCTCCGGAGACAACACTCCGCCACTAGGGCCACCTAGGGGTTCAAATGAATTTTATTTTCTAGAATAAATTTGCTCGGGACTAGCAAATAATAAGTTTGGGGGTATTTGATAGACACATTTTTGTGTCTGAATTGTCCTCATTGTCTCTATTGTTGGTCTCGATTTCTGTACTAATTTTGGTGTTTTTATGTGTGTGTAGGTGTTTTCGGACAAATACACTTGTGCGGAAAAAGTTGCTCAAAAAGTGTTATTTGGACCCCCGGAAGAAAAGTGATAAAGGCACCCTCATTTTGGATAAGGGCACCCCAGGCACCCCTCAAGGCATCCACTATTCGCACCCCCATCTCTGTTAGGGGAGGTCATCTTCTTCTTTTCAAAATATGAAAAATGGCGGGAAAAACTTTCCAACAGAACCGTCGATTTCGGTTCGTGATTTGGAGTGGTCATGGTGTGACTCGAATGGTCGTAATTGCTCGGGAACACTTGACTTGGCTCAACAGGCGTGGTATGGGCTTCAAAATCAACCGGATTTGGCTGGATAATCGGCAGTGAAGAAAACATGGTAACTCGGGTTTTGGTTACATCATCTCGAGTTTTGTGTTTGCGTGTATATGTCTATAGAGTAGTTTACTTTATATTTGTCGTGTTTGGAACGTGTAGGATCTGTTTAGAGTGTCTTTGGCTAAAAATAAACGCGTGAAAAAGAAGGAAAGGAAAGAAAATATTTCCAAGAATATTTTCTCTTCACTGCCGAGTAATGGAAAATATTTTGGAGTTATGAGACGTCTTCCAAGAATATTAAACCCAATAAAATCGAATAAAACTATTTTCAAAGATACGTCTGTTTTTGTCATTTGCTATAACAACAACAGTTGAATTTGATATTTTACCAAACACACTTTGACTGCTTTTTTAATCGCTTTAACTTTAGTTAATATTTTACCAAACGTCCAAATAAAAGACGGATTGCTTTTTCTCACAAGACACAAGACAACGCAACGAAAAGAGCGCTTTTACAAAAGTGACCAATACCAAACTCAGCCTTAGTATGCTCCAAAAAGAAAAAAAAAAAAAAGAGGAATCGCATTTAATTGCCAGATTCGGAGACTGAAATGAATTATTTTCACATTTGGTATTTCCCACGCATATTGTAGTAAGGGAAACAGGGTCTTTTTTACAAATCCTAGCACGTAGTACCAATTGCTAATTTTCCCTAGTATAATCGGGAATGAGCTAGCTGGCCAGACAAGGTCCTCTATATGTCTATCAGAAGAAAAATGAAAAAAAATTAGTATTTATTTATTTTGCTAGGTTAGAGTTTATCTGAAAATCTACTGATCTCTAGATATTTCTTTAACGATATTTGGATTTTGGATTGAATTTTTAACGAAACTCCGAATTTTACCATATACAGTACTTAAATATATTATGATCTATGATCGTTCTTAATGGACGGTAATTTTGGACAACCTTAAAACCGTACACCAGAATTCTGCAAATATTTAGTAAAACGGAAAATGGGTCATTTGTCCAAATATTTTTAAAACTTGGTTCAAATGGACAAGTAAAAATTAGTATGGGTGAAATGAACAAAAAAGAAATAGCAAGGATGGCTTGGATTCATCTGACTTAAACTTAAAAAATAGCAAGGATGAAGCTTGGATGCATCCTGATGTAAATTAAAAAAAAAAAAGTATTTGAAAATGGGTAGGATGAAACTGTTTACATCCCGGCTATTTTTGTATTTTTGTCCATTTAAACAGTATCAAAATCTAGATGTCTTTTTCATCCAATATTTGTTGATTTTAGTCTTTTTAAACAATTTTGTGTTAGTAAAATTGGTGCATCCCACGCAAAAATCTTTGACCCCCTCAATAACTTATAACTCCAGTCTCTATCCACCTAGGGCTAGGAGAACCAAATAGGGTGCAAATCTTGTGCACCATGCTACCTTGAGACGGTAGTGTATCTATATCACTTGTCTAAATATCCAACCATAAGGACTTTGTTTTAAACGGTCGTACCTAGTGCGTACCCGATCATGAGATGTTAGCGCACATGGTATAATGCATTTGTTTTAAGTGATATTTTGTAAAATGATCGCATGTTTACTACCTAATTAAGGTCTGGGTCGTAAAACATGCAGTTGATGCATTAGGGTCCTAGACTAGCTTTGACCATTAATTTTATTACCAAAATATCCTCATAAAATACTTAAAGGACATATTATCCTAACACCAAACTTAACTGTGTTTAATTGTCTGTCCTGTTTTGTGACCAACTTACCCGCCCAATATTACGATAACGAAATTGAAGAGATGCTTAACAGAGAGGTTGATCAGTCTCTCGTCTCGAATCTGTTGATTCTCCCTTTAAAACTCGTATTGGGGAAATTCTAACAAACATGATGAATGAATCCTATGTTAATTTGAGTCTGATTATTACTCCATTTTTGTTAAAATCATTACTTGACCAAAGGAAAACCCAAAATTCCAAATCAGTGATGCATCAGCACCAGCAGTAGCAGTTCCTACTATAACTCTAATTAAATTAGAATTGTGTTTCAAAAGTTCTTTCTAATCAGGGAAATACACGAACCTTGACCATATCTAAAAAAGTCAGTAGCAGTTGACTTGACGGTCTCCGGTTAGTCAACGACCCCAATACATCACAGCATGTTCTAGGACCAAGACCCTAATTAGGTCAAAAATATACGAGCCTTTTACAAAATATCTCTTGTTTTAAATTTGGATAGTGGGAAATTCCCCATTCACATTGTATTCCATAAAATGCAGAAAGTGATAACTGAAGAGATTGAATTGGAAGAAAAAAAAAGATCACGAGCTTGTAGTATTTTATCACACACATTCTATTTAATTTACATTCAAAGCGAAACTAAATTCCTTACATATAATACTCTTATTTTGCATCACCTAAAAGAAACTTAATGGGTGATATTTTTTTGACTTATTTTGTATATATTTTCATCTGTCAATCGCAAGTACTTTTGAGGATTGAGATGTTAGAGAAAACTTATACAAACGAATATATACGAAGTCGCATCTACGACCCATTTCCTAAAGTATGAAGTTATTGTGCTTGTAAAATCTCCATTTCATGAATGATGTGGTCTTAGGGTGTTGTCGTTTGAATGCATAAAAAAAAAAAAAAGATAAGTGTTGGCGTTTGAATAATAGATTCAAGCGCAAGCAGAAAGGAAATGTGAGACCTCCCACCCAGTTAATATAAGGTGTATCAAAGAAAATCTTTTTCACGGTTTGCATTATATTGGTTTATTTGTATCTTAAAAATCTTTTTACTATATGTAAGCCTAGGGAAAAAATTTAATTACTTTGATAAACATATAACGAAAGTATACTTCCATAACGTTCTGGGGTTTATCTACCATCATTAGAATAACAAGATCAGATTCAAACCCGACATATATGCTAGACTACTAGTTGATGTCTTGACGACTAGTGCTAGTTAATCCGGCCCCTTCCCGTGTCAAATGCAATTTTTGAATGTTAATGACAATTTTTTTTTGTATATGGACTATAAAGCCCTTTTTATTATAAATTCAATTAATATAATGGAATTTGGTCTCTAACACCAATCATTACAACTTATTTTCCGAACTTTCTATCTCCTTATTTTTCTTTATAACTTTATCTTTTAAATAAACAGTTATATCCTTCCCAGTAGTAGTTATCTTCATCCATTAGCAGTTATCTTCATCTTCTACATTGAATTTTCTCAATTATCTTTTTATTTTCTGCCCGGATGTTAATTTAGTTTAAGATCCGAATAGTTTTACTTATATAATATATACTTAAATAAAACAAATTGCATTACAGCAATTGATATTGTAGTATGTTTTTATTTCTGATACGTATGGAAAGTTTGTGCGATTACGATTTCTCATACCTCCTGGAGGGGCTTCGATTTCATTCAATCTTTCCTACGACCATCTACGGACGTGATGAACAGAGATTACAGAACTTGATGTTGAATTTGGGCATATTACTTCTTTTATGGAAGCATCATATCTTCTCGGAATGTATCCAACAAAATGGTAATAAACCATTAGAAGATTTCAATTCCCTTGTCGTTTTACATATATTTGGTGCAGATTTTTATTTTCGATTTTGTTCGTTTCAAAATTATTGTACTAATCATGTATTTCGATTCATGAATGTAACTGAATGTTATGTAATTATATTTTATTAATCAATGAAGTACGGAGATTTCATCCTCATTCCCTCAAAAAATCAATACAACTATGTGGATGTAGTTTAGTGGTAAGAATTCCACGTTGTGGCCATGGAGACATGGGCTCGAATCCTAGTAGCCACAAATTTTCCCTTTTGACACTTTTTGATAATTTTTTGTTACCTAAATTTTTCCTTTTCACACTCTTTGAATTTTGTTTGTTACCTAAATTTTTTCTTTTCACACTTTTTGAATTTTATTTGTTACCTTTTCCATTGAATAGAAGATGATGATGAAGAAGAATAAGGGTTTGTTGTAATGGTATTAATTGGTTTAGAGAGAAGCTTAAGGAATGAATTGGTGGAAGTAGTTGTGGTGGAATTGTTTAAAGATTTTGATGAAAGCTCACGTTAGTAAATGTGTTGCGTTCTAAGAGCATCTCCAACGGATCCTCAAATATTTTCCTACGTGGATGTCGAGGAAAACATCCTTGAACCAAAATCTCCCTAATTTTAGGAAGTTGAATGAAACCATCTCCAATGGGATTCTTTTTAATTGAAATTTTTGGACATGTGTACAAAACCTATTGGTTGACCAATTTTATTTTTATTTGTGAAGTTTTTTTAACCGAAAATAACCAACTTTTCCACTTTTTAAAACACAAAAATACCATTCACATCCTCTAAGAGATCCTCTGGTTTTATAGGTTTTCATAAAGGATGTCTTAATAATCGTATTCCAACTCATCCTCACATTCTCTCTTTACATCTCCATTAGAGAAGAAGTTTAGATAAAAATTGGATATATCGTAGGTGTCGTATATTTAGGAAACTAACATCCTCCCTTTGGAGATGCTCTAAAGCTCAACAACATACACAAATTAGGATAATTTTCTTATTATTGAGAAGTAATTGTTTTCACCTCTATGATAACCACCACCACCCACATCGTCATCGAATAATATCCTTGTGTTGACATTTTTCTGAATATCTTACAAAGATGCTCTCAAGTGTACAAGATTTTTTCCATCTACACAGCAAGGTGCATTTGTACATCCGTTTAAATAATGAATGACAAGGCTCCGTAATAATAGTTTAAACCATATGCTATACTTGAAAGAAATAATAAGGGATATTTTGACTTTGGATCACAAAAAAGTGACCACAGTTGCGTTTGGGTCACCAGAGAATTTTAATTAGAGTTTGGGTCACAGGACCGTCTTTGACCGTCTTGACCATTACCAAAATAATTTTTTTATTTGTATTTAGTTAACACCGTTAGTGACTGTGTGCATGTGACTCGCATGTGTAACAGAATCCATTATAATAACCCTAAAATCTAAATCCATACAAAATTCATTTTATCCCCTTCTCATCTGTGAGTTTTCTGCTGCTGCCGGGATTGATTTGATGGTCTTCTATCCGTGTAAATTGAGCAGAGATGATGATGAACTAGTGAACAAGAAAGAAGGTGCTTATTTTGTCGAGATTATGAATTGAAGAAGTCGAATTGATAGTGATACAACAGAGATTGTGAACTAGTAACCACAATCGTAGATCTTCATTGATATCATTAATTTCTTCAGCAATATCTAATCTGGGTTAATTCATTGCATCAAAATCCTTGGTAGTTCATGACGTGCTTCTACCACTAAACCTTGAAAAAACAAACAGATCCAGTATTAAATTGATATTCAGTGAATACGAGTTTCAAACTTTTAGCAATTGATTAGTTCTAACAATTGATTTTGTTGAGAAAGCTAATAGAGAAATAAATCTAATCATTGTTTCATTTTTATCGGTTAGCAGATCATATCAACAAACCCAAATCAAAAAAAGCCTAATAAATTTCATTTTCTATACAGGGTATCACATCTCTCAAATGTTAACATCACTGAAAAAGTGTAGAGATACAATTTACCCATTTGATTTGTGTATCATTTTCGGATGAAATTATTAAAACGAAATAATGGGAAAATCATAGAAAAAGACAGTTGACTTCTTGCCGTGATTGGTTCTTCAAGATTGAGAATCCGAGAAAAGCAGAGATGATCTCGCTGCCTTTGTTCTTCTTCGTTTTCATCTCCGGACATTAAAGATGAAATTCCGTTTGGTTTAGTTAGTAAAACTAGGAGAACGTTGGGGTCAATTTAGTCATTTTAGGATATAACCGAGTATTTCACAGTCAAGACGGTCAAAGAAGGTCATGTGTCCAAAACTCTAATTAAAATTTTCGGGTGACCCAAACGCAATTTTGGTCAGTTTTATGTGACCCAAAATCAAAATAACCCAAATAATAACTAATCGAAAACCAGCTTTCTCCCTGGATTACCTTTGCAGTTTGCTCCAATACCTTAAAAATCCGTTCAACTTTTTTGTTTAACCTATTTTGTGTTCGCCTTAGCTTCCAAAAACCATCACTGGTTTTTATTTATATTCTGTAAGTAGTCGCTTACTCAACTTTGGCGGCAGAAACATACTTAAAATGTGGTTATTGGTTCAGTGATTATTTTGTGCAAGTTTTACTATCATTCTTTCTCTTTTTGAAACAAAATTTTACTGAATACATACATAAAATGTAATTATTGGTTCAATGATTATTTTGTGCGAGTTTTACTACCATTCTTTCTCTTTCTAAAACAAAATAGAGTCGTGCTATAACACGGTCGTTCGCGTAACTCAGAAAAACGGTCGCGCCTTAACGCCGTTGGATTTTTCATCCGTCAAGATAAATAAGATTAGACTCTTTTAATCAGAAACATATATTCTTAATTATTTTACAGCCCTCTAATTGTTTTGTTTTAAGTAATCCTAACCCAAGATATATCACTCAGCAGTCAACACCATTGTTACATCGTTTAATCGTTTTAATAAGAAGGTGATATGAACTCCATCAGAAAAAAAAAATGGTGATGAGATTAATAACTAGTTCATGGAGATTGTGGAGATTCAGGGAAATAAGATGTAAAATATTTATATGGTTGATTGGTTGTTCTTGTGCTTTTGATTTTGCACAGAGTTCTTATAGAAGAAGTTAGGGTTTTCTTTTTTTTTTTTTTGGTTGCAATGCTTGAAGGAATTAAAGTATTAAACACAAAAATGGGTTAATGATGGCTCAATCATTCAATAGGTTTAAGGAAACATCACTATTAAGATCAGAGAAATCTTGAAATTAAACATTATGATTACAATTCTTGGTTCAAATAAACATATTCATTCTAGGTTTTGCATTTTTGTTTTTTTGAATCATATTCATTCTAGTGTATTGATGCTCATCCACATTGAGATGATGATGATGTAAATAAGACTGATTGAGATATCTGATTTCGTCTTCACATCTTATTCTGTAGTGTGGTTCACCGTGGGAGAGAGATTTTTTTCGATCAAATAATGGACTTGTATGCAAATATTAATAAATTAAGGATTAAAATTCTTATGACATGCACAGAGATACGCACATCTCCAAGATGTACTAATCTGAAGTCATCTGACGGTGCAAAGGTGCGACCGTATTTTCACTATCACGCGCGCGCTCGCGTGATAGCAGGACTCAACAAAATATTACTATACTGATACGGATGTCTTTTCCCCATCAAAATAAAAGATACCTTAATCTCGACTACTTGTACCCCATTGTCTTCCTACATAAACCCTTCGAACCAAAATAAAAAGAACTATTTCAATTTTTCGCTATCAGTTGGTCCTCGATCAAAATTTGCATGTTTATTTCATGATAAATACACTCTTTGTGTACACACCACTACACCAGGATGCGCAGCAAAAAATTTATAAAGTGAAAGGACGCTGGATGGTGCTTTTCATTTCTTGTACAGTGATGGGATTAGGTATTTTAGATTGGAGTGATAATTTTCAGGATTTTTGTTAGAGGGAGAGCAAAAAGTGATTCGAGGAGTGCGAAAATCGTGACCAACTCGCTAACTAGGCCGTTTTGTTCATTGAGTCAAGTTTAGTTTTTCCCATACCATAATACCCTTCACCATAACTGCCTATTAACTCAACCTCTCCCATTTAACCTAAAGTTAAGTTACAACCAACGAAATCATAATTATTCGTATTCCTACTTTGATTATCCAGAAATAAACACCATTAAACCCTAAACCTAGATGTCGTTTGTGAATCACCTATCCTAACACCATTAGGACTTTGACCCTTTCCCCTCATACTTTCACAACCATGGTAGGTCGTCATCAGTTTTCAGATTTTGAAAACCAAGGATTTTTTTCTTCAAACATGCCTGACTTTACAAGAAACCACGAATCACAGGTACCCAAAATACTTTAGCATACATTTTCTCTTTCCTTTTTTATTTTGTTAAAAGATTTAGTTATGTTTTGCTTGTTTACGTACTGCACAGTTTGAGATTATCCTAATCTTCTTTTAATGTTCAGGTACTTCCATTCGCACCTCTCCGTTCGATTGAAGAACCCTTTCCTATGCCGAAACTTTGGAGTCCTCTCAATATCCCGATTTCACAGAACATTTTGTAAAACCAGAGGGTTTTGGCACAGAGACGAATTACAAGCTTGGTGTGTGGCTGTTGGTATATCACACAATTTTCAGATTATATGTAAATCATCCCAGATGAAAGACACATTAGGTAATGGTCAAGGATCTCGGGTTCACTTGTGTTGTGAGGGAAGTGGTTTACACAGTAGTCACCGATCAAAAAAGTATGTGCCAAAGACCACCACAACAAAAAAGAGAAAATGTGGTACCATCAAATGTAATTGTCCGTTTCGTTTGTATGGAAGTTGTAACAAGTATGGGATATGGAAACTTCGAGTTGGATGTGGTTATCACAATCATCCACTTCCAAGAACATTAGTAGGACACGGATATCTTTGGAAGGTTGGAGGAAAAAGAAAAATTGGAAGTTGCAAAATTGTCGAGAAGTGGATGCCGAGCCTCGGGATATTCTTACCAAGGTATCAAAATTGATAACCCGAAAAACCGTTCGACCATGAGAACCATTTATAATGCAAGGCAGAAACTAAAAGCATATGCAATGCAAGGTAGATCAATGATGCAACACTTCTTCAAGTTAGCACAACAACACCATTACACGGTTGAATATAAATCTAATCCACTGACAAAGAAGGTAAACGATCTCTTTTTTGCTCATCCGGATTCGGTGAAACTGCACAATGTTTTCATGAGTTTCTTATATTAGATTGCACTTATAAAACTAATAAGTACAGAGTTACCGTTATTCCACATTGTATCTCATACGTCAACCGGAGCCACATTCATCACATTGCGGTAGCTTTCATGAGTAGAGAAAAAGAACCAAACTATATATGGGCTTTAGAATGTGTCAAGCGTCTATACTGGAGAGAATGAGATTCCATCTGTTTTTGTTACGGATTGTGAAGTTGGTCTAATAAGCGCAATTAATCATGTGTTTCCCAAATCATCTCATCTACTTGGCATATAGGGAAGAATGTGTATGCGCATGGTCAAAATTTTTTCAAGATCAAAGCTACAACTGCCAATGACAAAGATAAACCAAAGAAGATTGATACTGTCATAACCCAAAAAGAAGTGAAGGGGAAACAAAAAGAGGAGCAAGAGAGAAAAAAGTTGGAACTCAAAAAAGTGGTACGAGTCATGGAAGGATATTATCACGTCATCATCCGAAGAGGATTACCAAGCAAATCTAGATAAGTTTATTTCTACATGGGCACCAACACATGAGGATGCTGTGAGGTATGTTACCAAAACTTGGTTAGATCCATACAAAGAAAAGTTTGTTTCCGCTTGGACCAATAATATTAAACATTTTGACAACGTCGCAACAAGTAGAGTAGAAAGTGCACACGCCAAGTTGAAATTATACTTGGGTAACTCACGGGGTAATTTAGTTAACTGTTTTCTTCGTGCTCATTGTTATTACGAGAACGAACATGTACATGTTGACGCCGAGTTTGAAAGAAGCAAAAAGCGAGACAAATGCATGATCATAGACTCGAAACCTTATTTCAAGATATCCCGAATTTTGTGTCTATTAGAGCTTTGAAGATCTTATCTGATGAGATACCTAAGAATGACAGGGATTCGATGGATGTTAATATAAAATGCAATTGTTTGGCTCGTAAAATAAATGGTCTTCCATGTGCATGTGAAATACGTGAATTGAAGAATGCAGGCAAGGTCATACCGCTTGATATTATTGATCCTTTTTGGAGGCAATTGTGTAGTTCTCCTCCGTCTCCAAACCGTGTTACCCTAAAGTTTGAGGAGACAGCAGAGTTCTTTGCTATTCGGGATACGTGGGAACGGGCGACGGAAAATGAACAAATGAGAATACTAGCTCAACTGCGACCAATTGCATTTCCTGGAACTATCAATCTTCATGAGCCGGAAGTATCGGAAGTGTATAGGGGTCGTAAGTCCAAGAAACAACTAATGAAAGATAGATCTAATGTACGTGACCCATCTTTCTATGAGCATATCAACAAAACTGTCAATATATTAGAGAAATTGGGGAGAAAAAGGAACCGTGAAATGTTAGCAGCAGAAAAAAAAGATTCTTGCTCAGTTAATCCAAGCTATTTGGATTACATGCCTTTGGTAATGCTGAAATTTATATCTGCCACACAAGAGATGCCGAAGGACGGAAATTGTGGTTACCATGTCTTGTTGAAGCAATTGGCTATTAAAGTAAAACATCACAACCCTTGTAGGTACTTGCGAGAAGTGATGCTAGGCAATATAGAACGCCACAGGGTCATGTATGAGGAAATGTGGGGTGCTGATTTGCTAGAAGAATTGAAAGACGGCATAGATAAAAACAAGTGGATGAAAATGCCAGAGACTGGTTTTATTATTGCCGAGGCTTTTACCACGACATTTGTATATCTAAGTCAAGAACAAAGCATTATGTTCGTTCATACAACATTGCAAGCTTACCCGAAGATAATAAAAAATATGGTGATTATGGGTTTCGTCAACAATAATCACTACATTGGACTTAAACTGAAACGGGGTTCTCCGTTGCCTTCACTTCCAAGATTTTCTTACTGGCAGAAACAAAAGAAGAAGAACGATTTCTCGGTTAACTGGTCTGCACCATACATGAAAAGAATAAAGAAATATGAAGATATGGTGGGAACTAAAGAAACTGAGACGGTCGACGTCTAGATGATAATTACTGCTCTTGATTTAGTTTTTATTTAAAAAAGAAGAAAAATAGATTTAGTTCTTAAGGTTCTTTTATTGTTGAACGTTCTTTCTATATTGAAAGTCTAGATGTAATCCAGTCACTTTCATATGATCTACTGATGGCGTTAAGCATGTTAATTAGGCTACTCATGGCTTCTACTTTTAATTATCTTGCATTAATTTTTACGTGTCTTCTTTCTCCATTCCACTTTTTATGTGCAAATGCAGGTTTGTCACTTGTTTGTGCATTTCCAGAGCTTGCAAAATCTTGCCAGGGGTTAAAAGAATCATCTCTTGAGTTGTTATTTTATTACTTGTTCTTTCATATTTTTTCAGAAGTTACAAGAGACCTCAGTATCAATGATTCATTCATTACGGATCTTCTACGAGGCATATATTTAATTAATTTTAAGATGCATAAATACTGCAGACCCCATGCCAGGATCTTGTGCAATAACAGAACCCAACTCTATGTTCTGATTGAAAAAGAGATAAAATTTTAAATGAACTAGTTCTTGATAATCATTGTGTTCTATAAATCTAATAGTCTATCAAGAAGGAATTAATAAAAAGAGAAGTATAAGCTGACAATGAAAATCTAGTTAATCCACAAATACACTCAGTTATAAACCTGCATTGGACTAAATAGACAAATAAATGATAGTAATAGAGTAATGGGCATAAGTTGATTACTAATCACTGAGAATTTCAAAAACTTGAGAGAAGAGGTGTGTAGACTAGTGACAAGGAACGAATCATGAGATAATAGGAGATGCTACGAACGCAATTCAGAAATATAGCATACACGTAACTGTTTACTTGATCCAGTTGGGTGCCTTATCTATCACTAACTACTGATAATCATTCATTTCAGAACTGAATTTTGGATCTAGAGCCGAGACACCCGTTTCTTATTAATACATCAATAAAATACTAACTACTGATATTGAAATTTTGGTCGATAAATCTTTCAAGTTAGGCATCTCTCCTGATATTATGTGTCACCGACGCAGGGAGCTTACTCCTCTGTATAAGATGATGTTCTTCCACCATGGGTTTGAATTACAGCTTCTAACCCAACCCACAAATTTCATGTAACAGAACCTAAACTTCCTTCCAGTACCTCTTTCATGATACCAGTAATTCTCAGATTTCGCCTTTGATAATCCCTTACTTACGTTCTTCTGAAGAATGATTAACATTTTGAACCCACTGCTGAAATCGCAAGAAAAATCAAACCTTCGATAAAAACAACTTTTTATAAGGAATAGTACCCCTTCCATGAAACCAAACAACAGTAGCAACGATCAAATCTTTTCTGACTCTTTCTAAACAAGACATATAACCTGGATTGATCGGTGGAAACTTATATGAAATGTCTGGGGCTGATGATGATGAGTTGTCTACGTATTTCACCCTAGTTTAGGTTAGGTTAGGTTGTGAGCATGTGAAGAGGGTGTGTGTAACTAAGGGTAATACTGTCCGAGTCAATAGTTTATATGCAAAACGGCCTAGTTAGCGAGTTGGTCACGATTTTCGCACTCCTCGAATCACTTTTTGCTCTCCCTCTAACAAAAATCATTTTCAGTAGAAGACGATATTATTAGAATAATGGCGGCCAAAGGCGCCATAAACTTTTAAATGTTAGTATTTTCTATATCTTTACATGAATTTCATATAAGATCATGAAATTATGAATTTGATTAGAAATTAATCAAATTACAAAAAACAATTTCGCATCCACTTCTCACATCACACCAACCATTAATTAAAGATAAAATAAAATAATAAAACAACAAAATATAAACCTTGTTGAGAATCTAGAAAGGAGAGAAGGAGCCACAAAGTAGAGTGGAGGAACAAAGAGAGAAAGGAGACAAAATAGAATTTATACTGCTAAAGCGTGGATTTTATGTTTTTAATGGTTGCCCATGAGACATGTAAAGTTGATATAATCAACTTATTAATCCGGATTTTTGGTTTTGTACCAAATTTCTAAAAACACATAAAAAGGCTATTAATTCTGACATAATCGAGTCAGGCGGCTGTCTGAATATATAATTTAAATCCTATAAGGATTAAAAGTATAAATATGTTCCCGACCACATACGAGTCCTTCAAGGAGTACCACGCCAAAGGCATCATACATGGAGAACAAAAATTTATTGACACAATCCTAGGGTATGAGAAAAAATAGAACCCTTAAATCGTTTTTACAACGAACATATTTCTCGTACAACACATTATGACTACACTAGCTTGGCAATTTAAGGTGTTACGTCTTGGATCCAAAATTGTGTTCATCGAGAAGTTAATCCAATCTAATTTGGAATGTATGCCAACCAATCACATATGTCGATATTCCTCTGCAGAGGGGTTAGCAATCACCATCTTTTATTATTTAAGTAGCTACCGTTAATAATCGACAATCATATTAGCTTACTATGATCACACATAATTCTCTAATGTATGCGCACATTGAAAAAAATCAATGAATTTACTTGTATCAGTGCCCGCGGGCATTATAATCTCCTCATTTTCAAGTGACAAGATATTATATTTGAGAATGTGAATTTGGTAGACTCAATTGGAGCACTACTTGTAGCCTCTTATAAAACGTTACTTATCTGCTAGATGTGACTGGATTTCCTTTATGGAGCAAAAGCTTATATAAAAGCAAAATGAGATATTTTCCACCAATTATATAATGACATCCTTAATAGATTTGATCGTGATAGGAGAGAAATTGATATAATTTTGTAAGGTAACACCAACATCCGATAGTGTATATTCTCCCACTGATTATATTGGCGGAAATATTTTCATCTCATATACGAAAACAAGTTTCGAAAAGTATTATCCGATTAATTCGAGACATATACTTACGATGAAATATATCTTTCGACATAAAATAAAAAATATCGCCTTAATAGACTTACATATTTACCATCAACCATGGATTGCTTTTGGAACAATAAAATAAAATAAAAATTATTTGTCAAAACCAAAAGCATTGAAAATATACAAACAAATCTCCGGTAACCTCGTGACCTTAAGGGTAAATGAGATATTGAGAATGAAATTATGGACACTTTCTGTTTCAAAAGAAAATAAATTCAAGATGAATTTAGTCACTACAAGGACTAATTAGGCTAACAAGACGGGTGCGCACCCATTAACCTAAAGTGTCTTATCTTACTCCAACTACCAGTGGAACAGTTCCAAGTTTGGAGATAAATACCAGGAGGAAAAATAAAACTGCCTAATATCCTTTAAAAACGTAGCAATTCATTATTTTCTGGTATTTGCAATTCACGTATGCCATGATAAAGATATTTCATCCCCTCGGAATTGATGAAGAAGTCCAATTTCAATTGGTTTAAAATATTTGAATTTCAGTTGATGAAGAAGTCCAATTTCAATTGACTCGAGTTGAAGTCGGAGCCAATCCTGTGCGAGTTGTATCCTCGAGATCAACCAAATTCATTGGTAAAGTCACTTGGGGACCTGAGTACGAAACTCTTGGGCACCAAATTTTTTAACGACCAATAAATTGGTTATGTAAACTAAACAAACAAACGCAACCCCTATATATATATATCTAAACCAAACCCTCCAAAATCAAATCCAAAACCCTAGAAAAAGAAACCTCTGCTGTTGATATTACTCCTCTCTGATCAAAGAATTTCAACATGGGGAGGTTTAACAATCTACCAGAAGAGATTATGCTAGAAATTCTAAGTCGCTTACCAATTGAATCTGTTCTGGACTGCAAATTAGTTTGCAAATCGTGGAATAATCTTGTTCGTCATCCATGTTTGTCTCGCTTGCATTTGAATCATCATCTTGATTCTGGTAAGTTAAGTTTTATTTTCTTAAGTTGTCGACAAGAGCTTAAGGAGTTTTGTTACGGTGAGTATGATGAAAATTGTCACGAGGCACCCTTTAACAGAAAAACAAGGATCAATCTAACCCCACCATTGAAGGATTATTATTTTACTGGTTCATGTAATGGTCTAATTTGCTTAAACGCATGGAATGGAGAAGGTTATCACTATGGACCGGCTTATATCTGTAATCCAATCACTAGAGAATATCTTATCCTTCCAACATCTAGAGTAAATTACTGGTGGACTGGATTTGGTTACGTTCTTTCCACCAATGAATACAAGGTTGTTAGGATATACAACTCTGGGGGAGATTCAAATGTTGGAATTGTTCAGGTATACACTCTTGGCAGTGGCAATGGATGGAGAAACGCGGGAACATTAGACGTCAATATGAAATATGTTAGAAAAGGTGCTGGCAAGTGTGCAAATGGAGCTATTCATTGGGAGCACAGTGAAGGAACTATTATTCTTATTTTCCATTTGGTTGATGAAAAGTTTTCTGAACTTCCATCACCACCATCTTGTTTGACACGAGCTGGTGATCCTTATTCTACTATTACACTAGGAGTTTTAGGTGATTTTCTTAGTGCTCATTATTATCATTGCAATGCCGGTGGTTGTGAATTATGGTATTTGAAAAAGAATAGAGATAGTCATAATGAGTTGAGCTGGCATAAAGAATTTAGTTTTAACCGTTATGTACCACCTCCATTTGGGTGTACGAAGAGTGACAGGCTTCTGTATTACTGGGTTGGCGATGGGACTGGCAAAATTTATAGTTACGATGCAAAAGATTCATCTGCCAGAATGGATGCGAGTTTTGACAAGTTTATTTCTGAAGCAATCCCTCACAGGAATACTTTAGTTTCATTAAAAGTATTAGGAGAAAAGGATACAAGAACAATGGAATCCGTTGAAGGAGCAAGTTCAAGTAATTGACAATATGTGCTGATCTTATAATGTGTATGAATTTCTCTTATAGCTTTCTACTGCGCACTTTGGTATTTGCTTTACTGATCTTTAATATAGAATGTAAAGATTTAGGCATCCTTTTTTGGATGGATGAGTTCACCCATATTATACGACATGGTGTTGGTAAATAAAATTTTCTTCTTTTCTTTAAATGGTTTTACTGTTCTCAGATTTGATGAGAGTTCTCATGACACACTACTCAACTCCTATCCTAGGTCTTATTTAAACTATCAAATGGGGTAAATAGAAGTCGGACTTAAACTGTGGGTAGATTGCTGAACGTATAGTAAAGAGGCTTATTTGATGTCAAGCCGTTTGCTCTTAGTAATGGTGCAGCTCTTTGTTACTAGGGACTAGGGTACAGTCCCTATCATAATGATGTAGAATATTCATCTCCAGAAAGGCAGTGAATAATGTTGGAGTTATTTAGCAGGGGGATGGTATATGGATCGACACATACGTAGACACAGGCAGACATAGAGATTGGAATTATGTTGTTTTAGAGATTGGAATTATGTGTCTCGGTTGATTACTTAATTATTTTGCCTTTTTTATCTCATGTTGAGTTGTTGACTGATTTTCTCAGTGTTGCTAAGGCTTTTAATTATTTAATTATTTTGAGGATCATTTTGGACTAACATGGAATCCATTCAGTTTTGTTTATGGTGGATCAAGAGCCATCTGATCTCTTTCATGGTTGTTGGTTCAATGCAAGAGTTTTAGGCACACTTGTTGATTTTCTAGCTGTTTCATCCAAGTGTACGGAAAGTTTTTTCCTAGGTTTGTGCAGCTGCGCTAGAGGCATTGTATTTTTTTTTCTTCTGGGTTTTTATTTTTATTTTCTAGTATGAGTTTCTCATTGTTGATGTTATGACCATTATCTGATACAGGCACTGGTTTAATGGAGAGGTAAATCGGGAGAAATATTGACTTGAACTCATGTAGAGTTCTTGGAACTCAATTTTCGTTTCCTTGGCAACGGCATCAAATAAAAGTCAATATATTAAAAATACTTATCGGTATCAATTTTTTTTTTAATTAAATTTACATCAAAACAACATTGGTATGCTGGTTATTTAGTACCCCAGAGAACATCCATGTCTAATAGTGTCTATCAACCAACTCCTAGGCCCATAGGGCCAGCTGCAAACATTCATTCCGAGCTAGTTTCTTCTCTGGGCGACATAAAAGGAAATTTCGTTTACGGAAACATGCCGAATCCGGTTAATTACCTTTTATCAGTCAGTTTCTGGTATTCAACCCTATTTTTCTCCCCAAAAAACCCTAGGAAAAATATAATTGTGATTTATCATGGGAAGGTTTAGTAATCTCCCGGAAGAGATTGCGTTAGAAATCTTAAGCCGTTTACCAACTGAATCTGCTCTAGACTGCAAGTTAGTTTGCAAACCGTGGAGAGATCTTGTTCATCATCCATCTTTCTCTCAGTTGCACTTGAATCATCTTAATTCTGCTGATGATATTTCTGGTAAGTTAAGTTTTATTTTCTTTTGTCGTCGACCTGAAGAATTTCCTTATGTCGAGTATGATGATAATTGCCATGGGACACCCTTTTGTAGAAAAACAAGGATGAATTTAAACCTTCCGTTTCAGGATCATTATATTGTTGGTTCATATAATGGCTTAATTTGCTTCGTTTCATGGTTTAAGCCTTGTACGTGTGTATGTAATCCAATTACCAAAGAATATATTATGCTTCCAACATCTAAGGGAAATTACTGGTGGGCTGGGTTTGGTTACATTCCTTCGACCAATGAGTACAAGGTTGTTAGGATATATGAGTGTGCGGGGAAATCAAATGTTGGAATAGTTCAGGTATACACTCTTGGGAGTGGCACTGGATGGAGGAATGAGGGAACGATGGACACCAATATGAAATATGTTACACAAATGTCTGGTGTGTTTGCAGATGGAGCTCTTTATTGGGCGAACCACTACGAAGGAGCCATTCTTGCTTTCCACCTGACTGATGAAATGTTCAGTAAAATTCCAATCCCACCTTGTTTTACATATGCTGGTGATATTAAACTAGAGATTTTAGGTGATTCTGTTAGTATTAAATGTAACTATCGCAATTGTTGTGAAATATGGTTATTGAAGAAGAACAAGGATAAGTATAATGACATGAGCTGGAGTGAAGAGTTTAGATTTTGCAGTATTAACATAATTAACGCCATTTGGGTATACGAAGAGTGGTAGGCTTCTGTACCATGTGAATACCAAAATTCGTAGTTACCCTCCAGAAGCTTCATCTGCCAAAATGGATGTCAGTTTTGGAAAGGATATTTTTCAAGTAATCCCGCACAATAATTCTTTGGTTTCATTGAAAGTATTAGGAGAAAAGAATGCAGAGACGATGGAATCTGTTGAAGAGCAAGTTCAAGTGAAGAGGCTGAAGAAGAATCCGCAGAATGAAGCAAGGGATATCTAGGTAAGTTTAATGATAATTACCTTCATTGAAATTTTAAGCATTTTGAAATTAGATAACGAGGTGGGTTCCCTTAACAAGTGTCCTCTGAATCTAATTATTTTATTTATATATTCTGCATTTTGTTATTTCCTTCTATAAGAAATTAGAAGAGGAATCTGAGAAGTTATTTTTTGATTTTCTGTTGGATTAGTAACTTATCTTTGCTTTCTTAGTCCTACGAAGATACATTTGGTATCCCAATACTGTTATTTGGAGTTGTGCTCTACACGGAAGGGAAATTATCTTTATATTTCTTTCATGAGAACGTTTCTGGGACAGCCTTGTTAAATGCTATTTACCTGTAGGCCCTGAGCATTAGCCTTGATAAAGCTCCAGGAATTCATCCTCGGCTTTTTTTTTTAGCTGTTACATCTTTTACTTTCAACCAATGTTCACTCGTTTTTTATCCTTAGCATTGTAATGGATCCTGAAAAACACATGTAGTACACCCAATAAATAAGACATAAAAATTTGACGAGTGGTCTGTTGGAAATTTTGGGTAAAAACAGAGGATGAAAACACTAAAAGAAATTGTTGTACTCAAAAGCGTTCAAGGCTCATATGATTTCTTTTAGACGATTATTTCTACCCTCCCAATATCAATTGGCGATTGCAACAGGTATGCGAAATAATGCCTTCAGGATACAATGAAAGCCTACAATAGAAAATTAGGTTCAAGGTTTGCACCCCTTGACCCAATCAAGAACACACAAGAATAGGATTCGATGATGCTTAGAAGAGAGAAAAGCAGAAAGTATTTTATGTTTTTCCATTGTTTGAATGAAAACAAATCATCACTACTTATAGGGAACTCATGCCTATTGAGATGCCTCTTCACTACCAAAAGACATCAATAGTGCCTTATGGGAATGGATGTGTCTTTTGTGAACCATCACACCCTTTGGAGATGCCTTTTCATCTCCAACAAAATCCATTGCATCTATTCGGCAACAGGACGCTCCCCGTGATAGTGGCAAACCAAATAACAAAAAACATTTTGTTTTCTATGTTATTGAAAATATCCAACAATCTCCCCTATTTTCAAAAACCAAAATAGAAAATAAAGTAAAACTTACAAAAACCAGAGTGGTTGCATCATTCAAGTGATCGCCTACGTACCCGAGTGGGATCAAGCCAACGTAGTTCAAGCGAGTTGGGAAATAAGCATCATCGTTGAAAACAATACATAAATGATAGGTATCTTTTGGATTTGAACCTTCACTTAGTGTAAGAAATTCAAAGCCTTATCGAGGTTCGATGGTGAAACTAGTCTTGAACCAAGTACCCCATGTGATAAAACCGAATTTCCACATATACGATTTCGAGAGATTGTGTGTTCTGTAGCTCAGCACGTTAATGGCCATGTGCTATATCCTGGATTCATGAGTCTCGCTTTAGAGAACGGTCTTCTTCTCTTAGGAAACTACCGATTTCCATACTCATATAGGTAAGTCTCGAAGGTGTTTGCGAGACACCTTGTGATAAAAGTTAGACTTATTAAGGATTTTCATCCATCCCTTTTTCTTAGAATCCCGCACTAAAAGAAATGAGAAGTTTTTACTTAGTGCACCATAATCACATCCATAGCTTGTTGGTACCACATTGAACCTTGTTTATCCTTTTCAAAACATAGGTTGGGTTTCTGCTATGGGTGATCAACCTTCCTTCACAGACCTTAGTCTCATCTCTGTATACTTCATTGAAAACATTTCCTTTGGGAGACGCTTTATAAATAAGTCTGCCAAGTTTTTCTCCGTTTCAATGGATAACTGCAATTACTCCTTTCTTGAGCAATTGACTTACCGTTCAATGTGCAAGACTTGTATGTCTTGACCTTTCATTATAAGTCTTTGTTAGAGACGTTATAGATCATAGCCTGATTCACAATTAATCAAGACCGCTTGAGATGGCTTCTTCCAAAAATGAGATCTCTACAAGTTAGGTTCTAAGCCATTCATCCTCATTAATTGCATCCATTTATGCAATCAATTTTGACAATATTATTAAAAATGTTCCTATTTAATTTTACAAAATAATTGTAACTTCTCTAGGAATCATAATTAACATTCACAGTTAATTCGCAATAAGTCATTCTAGACTTGCATTCACTAGAGGCATATGAAATTTGTAGGCAATTTACTTGCTATTTCAACAAGCACATAATCACGATGAGTAACTCCTCTACTCATGTCCAATCTTCTACAAATTTATATCCAAAAACATAGACAATGTCTATTTAACATTTTACATAATGTAATGCAAATGTCCATAATTTACGCATCGGTAATATCGTAACACCTCATCATCGGACATTTGGTCGCGCGCCCAATTTTCCAATACGTTACATATTCACCGGAATTTTCCTTTCGATGTCATTTAAGACATGTCAATTTCCAGATTTTGGAACCATATAATTCTTAATGAAAGAATTATGATTTCAGACTTCTAAATTTATAATTCCTACCGCAAGAATTATACCCGTACCAAAAATTGTAGTCTCAACAATCATTGGTGATCTCCATTTTGGTTCTCTAATCTTAGAGCATTCATGACAATATTTTTCTAATGTCACGCGACCAAAATTATGTATCATTTAACACTTCTATGATTTGTGTTAAGTAAGTTTCATACATCAAGTTTCTTTGACTAACCAATATCTAATTCATTTCAATGTCTCTGTTAAGACGTACGTACTAAAACGAATTCCAAAACCTTAATTAGCCAACTATTTATCCATTCGAGACTGCTATGAAGTTTTCCTTGATTCCAACGAACTGAATCAAAACATCAAAGGGAAAATCTCATTCCGCTTTCCCCTTATTTCATGATAATTAATTAATCATGAATCATTTTTGATGCAGTAATACAGGATGTTACCAACCCATTAAGGTTAACCGGACTGGCCATTAGCATTTAACTGGTATACCATTCGTCCCTTTTTGATGCCAGTACTCATCATAATAAGATAAATATTTTCAGATCCACTAATGGTAGATCCTTTACTTATCCCATCAGACACACTGCGTCCTTGTACGGCCTCAAACACAGACGTACCCAAAATTACTGATCATACTCACAAACAGTTAATTAAACTACCAATCTCTTCTCCCCCACATTTCATGATCATTATATAAAAAAAAAAATTTGTTAACGATCGATTTAATTATCCGTTCTCCAAGGGTCAATGCTATCGTATTCATGTCAACGAATTTCAGTGACAGTGAGTGATAATCAACAAGGGATCTGTCAACTAATGACGTTGCATCAAATTTATTGGTGATTTTTGAATCATCAAAATTAATGAATGATGCCTTATCTAACGGACAAAATTCTTATAGCGAGAAATGTACCCAGTTTTAGAAGATAATCGAACAGATGGATGTGTCTCTTGAAGAGACGTGTGTATCTAATCTCGAAACGATTAGACAAGGAAACCCTTCACAAAATAACAGTCAGCCACACGCCTTTTCATGGAAGATTCAATAGTATGCAACGGCATACATCATGCATGTAAGACTAAGACATTCAATAAATCTTGAATGCATGCATCACGGATCAAAATTTAACACTGAAAGAGAAAGATAAAGACTTATCTGTTTGGTTACAGATCGCAACCATGCCGAGGTCTTCCGTAACATGCTTGTTCACATTCTTTTCCTTCCGTAAAAACACAATCTTGTCGTATTTTGTGGACAGTAACATCTCCCAAATATATTCCACTGATGATGACACAGTAGAACCTTTTGTTGCACACATCAGAATGAACATGTTCTTAGATAACTCTACAGTGTGAGTCGGTTTAAGTTTCACCTCACACTGTTTGAAAATAATCGTCTAAAACTGTTGGAAAATTTGGGTAAAAACAGAGGATGAAAACACTAAAAGAAATTGTTGTACTCAAAAGCTTTCAAGGATCATACGATTTCTTTTAGACGATTATTTCTACCCTCCCAATATCAATTGCGATTGCAACGGGTATGCGAAATAATGCCTTGGGATACAATGAAAGCCCTACAACGAGTAAAATTAGGTTCAAGGTTTGCACCCCTTGACCCAATCAAGAACACACAAGAACAGAGATTCCGATGATGCTTAGAAGAGAGAAAACAGAGAAAGTATTTTATGTTTTTCCATTGTTTGAATGAAAACAAATCATCACTACTTATAGGGAACTCATGCCTATTGGAGATTCCTCTTCACTACCAAAAGACATCAATAGTGCCTTATGGGAATGGATGTGTCTTTTGTGAACCATCACACCCTTTGGAGATGCCTTTTCATCTCCAACAAAAATCCATTGCATCTATTCGGCACCGGATGCTCCCGTGATAGTGGCAAACCAAATAACAAAAAACGTTTTATTTTCTATGTTATTGAAAATATCCAACAGTCCAAAGTTGCTCGAGGATTTCGCACCTCTATTTCTTTAAAAAGTTAAGTAAAAAATTAATACTAATAATTTGGTAAAACACCGAGGGCGTAGGCACTTCCTAGTTGTTACACTGAAGAGTGAAAGAGTTGGACTTACTGTAGCAATGTTTCAGCTGCATATTTTAGGGAAAAAAAAGTAACACGGTGATCAATCTTTTTTTTTTTTGATCGGTCAAAAAGAAAATTCATTGAAAAAGAGGCACTTAAGAGGGGTACCTCAACCCAATGATCACAACCGAAGCAAAAAAGGAGATTTAAAGGGATTTGGCCACCCAAGGAAATTTTTTTTTTTTTTTTTTTTTTTTTTATGGAAGCCAGTATAAGGAATCCCACAAAGAAATCACCATATTTGCCGTAAGCTCAAACATTTTAGTGTTTGATTCCGCCCAAAAGAATGCTTGTAACTTGATATCTCTAATGAGGCTCACCAAAGTTTTCTTTTTGTTATCAAAAATTCTTGCATTTCGCTCTTTCCATATGCACCACAATATATACTTGGGATGTTGTTCCATATTCGACTAAGTCTTTTGTCTTCCCAATTAAACTTCCAAGCCTTTATAGATGTAGCGATATTAGGGTCATATGTCCAACGAAAGTGGCACCCTTCAACAAAGTAATCCCATATTCTCCGGCTTCTCCAACACTCATAGAATAAGTGAGAGCTCGTTTCATTAGCTTCTTCACAAAAACAACATTCACTAGAGACATCCATACCTCTTATCAAAAGTTTATCCACCGTCATTATCCGATCATGAGAAAGGAGCCAAAGAAAGAAATTGATTTTGTGAGGGTATTCATGGCTCCAAACAATATTGGTTGGAAAATTCGGCTCACCTTGATTCCCTTCATCTCTAATTCCACCCTTAGCCGTATATTGACCATGATCACTTCCAACCCATATTCGAGTATCCATAACACCTTCTTGAATAGAGATTGAAGAAAGAAGGTTTGATATAGCTAAGACTTCACTTGAGATATTTTGTGAATATCTTTGTCTACTCATAAATTTCCATCTTATCCCACCTTCTCTAAATTCATACATATTAGCCACCACAAACTCTTTCGTCCTTGAAGCTCTAAAAGCTAAAGGAAACATATCACACAATTTTCCATCACCAAGCCAAACATCTTCCCAAAATCTAGTTTCATTTCCCCCACCAATTTTGAATCTTATATTTTTATTGAAACCTTCTAACTCTTTCTAAATATTAAACCACAAACTACCGCCTTTTGATCCTTTGTGTTGGAGAGTTTCCCATCCGGTGGATGTTTCACCAAATTTTTCGACCATAATCTTTCTCCAAAATGCATTTCTCTCTATGCAAAAACGCCACCACCATTTCTTTAGCAAAGCCGAATTCACTTGCTTAGTCCTTCTAATATCTAGACCACCTTTTTCTTTTGGTGTTGAAACCATTGTCCATTTAACATTATGAGTTTTTTTCTTGTTAGAATCATCATCCCTTAAGAAATCTCTCACAACTTTATCAATTTTCTTAGTTATGGAGCAAGGGGCAAGAAAAATGTAGAGATAATAAATTGGTAAGCTAGCCAAAACACTTTTGATGAGAGTTAACTTACCTCCTCTAGAAAGTGTTCTCCCGTTCCGATAAGCAACTCTTTTAGCACAAGTTTCAAGAATTTTTTCCCATTTTTGCGATCCTCTCACCTTGTCACCCAACGGAAGACCGAGATAGACACTAGGAAATGTAGCATTCTTGCATCCCATCATGTTAGCATAGTCTTCAATTCCCTCTTCAAACGTGACCCCAAATAAACTAGTCTTCGAGAAATTTATCTTTAAACCCGAAGTTAACTCGAAACAAAGAATTAAGTAGCGTAAGGTATCAACTTGCTCTCTTTTAGCATCAAGAAAAATGATAGTGTCATCGGCAAATTGCAAGTGATATACTTTTGTTCCCCCTCCTTCACCGAAAAACCCGAGATTTGATCAAGCTCTTGAGCTTTTCTCAACATACAACTTAAGACTTCACCAACTATAGTAAAAAGAAACGGAGAAAGAGGGTCACCTTGACGAAGTCCCTTTTCACTACCAAAATAACCATGAGAAGATCCATTAACAAGAACCGAAAACTTCGAGAAAGTTAGACAATTTCTAATCCAAGCTCTCCATATACCACCAAAACCCATCTTGAATAATACTTCATTTAAAAAATTCCAATTCACATTATCAAAAGCCTTTTGAAAATCAATCTTGCAAACCAATCTCGGTAATTTTTGACGCACTCTAGAATCCACACATTCATTTGCTATCAACACTCCATCAAGAATTTGTCTTCCCTTAATAAAACTAGATTGAGATGGTGATATTAGGGTAGGAAGGTATACCTTTAGGCGCTCCGCTAAGACCTTTGAGATGATTTTGTACACACTCCCAATAAGGCTAATTGGCCGAAAATCCTTAACTTCCTCCACACCACCTTCTTAGGGATAAGAGCATTGAAATTATTTTTCAAAGACTTATCAAGAACATTGTGATTGTGAAATTCTTCAAAAACCTTCATCAAGTCTTCTTTTAAGAAATCCCAACCAACAATAAAAAACTTTATAGGAAAACCATCCGGACCCAGAGCACGGTCCACTCCCAAATCCTTAATTGCATTCTTGACTTCCTCTTCACTAAAAGGCCTCTCCAACCAAATACTTGCATTCTCATCAATACGCGTTGAACACATATTTTTGATTCTTGGACGATTATTAGAAACTTCTTTGAAAGCTAACTCAAAATGATTTGCAATACCATTCTTAATTTCTTCTTTATTTCCGGTCTAATTTCGACCATTTATACGAAGATTGTTGATGTTGTTTAAAGCCCCATGTCCTTTCACCACTCGATGAAAATGCTTTGTGTTTCTATCTCCATCTCGAAAATATCTAATTCTTGACTTTTGCCGCAACATTATGCTTTGACGACGATGAGCCACATCAAACTCTACTTTAGCCGTCACAAGCATGTCTTCTTCTTCTTCTTCGATAAGACCCCTTTCATCATCTAGTTCATCTAACTCTTTCAATTTGGTGAGAGTCGTGTCCATAGACCTATCAATGTTCCCAAAGACATCCCGATTCCACACCTTCAATTTATCCCTTAAAGCATTTAACTTCTTTGAAAAACATTCACCCGTCGTACCTACAAAAGAAAAAGACTCCCACCATTCTTTCATTAGAGAAATTATGTTAGTTCCATCAAGCCAAGCTAGTTGAAATCGAAAAGGGCAAGCACCCCAATCCGAATCCGTTGAGCATAACAAAATAGGAAAATGATCCGAAAAAGGTCTTGCGAGGCGCTTGAAGTTGATATTTGGAAAGTGATCTTCCCAATCCGAAGAGAAAAGAAAACGGTCGAGCTTGCTCTTCTTATTAGGAGGCCTACTCCAAGTATACTTTGCACCGGAAAGAGGCAAATCTACAAGGTCTAAGTCATTACATAAGTCATCGAAGAATTTCATTGAGTTTGAAACTCTACGACAACCTCTTCTTTCAACCATGTATCTTATCTCATTGAAATCTCCACCAAAGCACAAAGGCATTCCATTCCAATAACCATGCAAGGTAGCTAACTCCATACGAAATCTTTTTTTCTCATTCACATTGCAAGGACCATAGACACCAATCAAAACCCAACGGAAGTTATCCTCCAAATTACGACACGAAATACTTATAGAAAAAGTGCCTTCAAGAAAGTCATCAACTTCGATCATATCCGAGTTCCATATCAACAAAATTCCGCCCGATCTTCCATAAGAATTTAAAGCAATCCACCTACACGGAGTCGCACCCCAACATTGACACACAATTCTATCGGTACAAACATTAAGCTTAGTTTCTTGAATCATAAGAATAGTAGGCCTCCACCGTTTCACAAGATTTTTTAACTTTGATCGTTTATTCGGGTCGTTAAGACCGTTAACATTCCAAGATATTATGTTAAAAATTAAGAATTTTGCAAGCCCGTACCAACCAATCCTTAGTGGCAACAACAATTAAGATCCTTCCATTTTTCCATCACAAGCTCATCTTTAAAAGCATCACCATGGGCCAAAATTGAATTTTTAACAAAAGAAATTTCTTGTTTGGTGAATACAATACCGGAAGGATGACCGGAGTTTTTGAGTTTTCCATAGAGGGTATCAAGTTTATCCGATATGCCTTTCGCCACCTTTGAAGAATCACTGGATGCATTCCTATTACTTCTCGCACTACCACTAGTACGTGATGCCGCATCATCAATATCTTCACTTAAAGAGTTAATTTGCTTGCCATTCTCTCTTATTGACAAGGACTTAACAACCTCTATAGAAACTTCATTGTCAGGACCGTTTTCATTGTTAGAGGTTTTATGAACAGAAACGGACAGTGAGCTGGTTGCCTGCTCCTTAGACATTTGGGATTTCAATTTTTTGGGATTTCAATTTTTTTCTTAAACTTCTCAGTGAGGAAGAATCCAAATTAACTGAGCTAGAGAAATGAGTACTGGGCCCAACAACAAGAGGATGGATTAAGTGTTCACCTGACTTTGAAACCGGTTGGGCTTGAAAATCCAAAGGAAGCCCAACATTCACTATTTCCATTGCGTTTGAAGTAGCCACGTCATTGAGAACTGTCGGTGCATCAGTATTCAAATTCAAATCCATCACAAAACGCGTCCCTGTAGTATTTGACAAAGTAGCTGTCACATTTGACCCCACCAGCTTACACCCAACTTTAGGGGAGACGTGATTAGTATCCCGTTGTGTCTGTTCCACCACTACCATACCGCCACGTAATAAAGCTTCATCTTCTGTAGTACAGTTCACCGGCTCAATTTTCCGACGCCATGAAAATCCAGGGAGGCTCCATTCGATCGGCTGCAATAGAGACAGGTTTTAAATCTTCTCTGGATGGCTCTAATGTCTCACAAATGCATCTAATCTCAACCCACACTTCTCTGTTATCAAGAATTAAATCTTCACACCAAACACCATACTGACAGGACCACGAATAATAACTCTTACTTCCGATAAATCTGTTGCCATCGATGATTCAGGACTAACATCGATCAATCCACCAAACTTATCACCAATAGTTTTGAATGTAGCAAAGTTCCAAAGATTATAAGGTATTCCTTTTACTCCCACCCACTTTTTTTTAATACTCTCCGGTTTTGGTTTAGTTATTTCATTAATACCAGCGAACCAGGGATATATTCAAATATCAACAGTTCCCATCTTCCAATTTCCAATTCTTTTTACCCTGGAAAATTCCGCAAAAGTGTTAACAACAAAAACAGCTCTTCCTTCATCAATTGGTTGTAATTCAAAACCAAAACTCCAATCAAATTTAGCCAATACCCATCGTCCTACATCTTTCCATTCAAAATCACGGACTGTTGATGTAACTTCTACCACTAAGGTTCTTTGCCAAAGAGAATTGAGACCCCTATCAGATTTTGGTTTGGTCATAGTAGGCTGAAACTGATCTTTCTTGATTTGGGAGTAGTTTTTTCGATTTGAATCAAACCAAGCATTTGAGACTGTTATAGCCGATGACTCTTCCCTCACTGTTTTTTGCTGAGAAACACTACCCATCAAGTCTTCTAAGAAAACCCCTGTGTCCATCCACCCAAATCCTCGGTCGCCGGCCGGAAAGAAAAGCGTATATGGATAAGCCTTATTGTGAGAAACCTGCAAACGAATGTATTCTCCGTATACATTTTCTTCTCTAACAACCAACATCCAATCTTCACCTTCTCTGTAGTTCCATTTGGATAACTTTCCATCACCACCATTTGCCTCCATCTTCATAATACGAGCTAACCAGATTCCACCCTTGAAACTAAGCCTGCAAAATCTTCTTTTATTTCCTAACCAGATTGCAACATGGATAACACCATTCTTTCCTTTTCTGCCCATGGAAGCACCAATAACTTTTCTTTCCACCTTGATATTTTTCCTATCTCTCATAGTTACATCTGATCTCATCCTTCCATTCTCTTGGTCAATCTTGACTGAGTTATTTAAACTTGATTTTCTTCTTGTTTGAGTCACAAAACCATCCTTATCTAATGTCCTGTTAATGTTCACCATTTTCCGACCGGAATAACGATCCACGAAAGCTCTCTCTCGCTCTTTCTCTCTCCTTTCTTCAATTATGGCATTTATTCTAACACGGTGAACAATCTGTTTCATGAACATTGGACAGGAACTACTGCCTGTTGAGACACCATTGCTACTGTCTAAACTACAGACTTTCTATAACTTAGTAGTTCCATTCTCCCGCCCGTAGATATTTCCTTATGTAGTGGTGTTTCCATATTCCAATTCAACTCTAAAGCTATATATAAGCTTCTTCTATAGAACTAAATTTATTCAAGCAATCAAAACAATCATTTTTAAGGTGGTTAATCTTTAATCAAAAGATTTGGGCTTGATGTTTCCTTATCAAGTTGTCTCTTCTATTCCTCCCCTCTAAACAAGGGGCTACATCATGGGAAGGTTCAACGTTTTACCATAAGAGATTATGCTAGAAATATTAAGTTACCTACCTACTGAAACATTTATGGAGTGTAAATTAGTTTGCAAATCATGGAGAGATGTTGTTCTACATCCATCATTTTCACAAATGCACTTGAAACATCTTAAACCGGTGATGATACTCTTGGTAAGTTAGGTTTTATTATGTTGAGTGGTTAACCAGCATGGCAATGTTATTATCATGCGGAGTATGATGATAAGAATTGTCATGAGACACCCTCCTTTAGTAGAAAATCAAGGATGAAATTAAACCCTCCATTTGAGAGTTATTATATTCGGGAATTCACCTAAAACTATGACTGAAATGTGCATTTAGACCTAAAGCTATTATATCCGGTTTCTAGTCCGTCACAAAATTAAATGAGCAGCATGATGCGAACTTAAACTACGGATGATGTGGTACACAAAGCAGTGACATCCATTGAATTAACCAAATTTAAATTAGATTGGGAGGGGGAGAAGAGATCAAGGACTAGTTAGGAAAACGAATGTATCCTGTCCATCACGTGACTCACCAAACACTACTGTAATATAAAGATTGAAGGAATCTTTTTTTGTATCATGCGATAGCTGGGCCTGGGCCCCTGCCCAAACCCAGCCAGCTGGGCCGGCCCCACTGCCAGCCCAGCCCGCTACCCCAACTACAACTAACTACACAACTCCCTTTTACGGGATTGAAAGGGGTCGAACCATCCACCTCCCACGCTGGGAGGTGGATGGGCAACCACTGTACTAAGACAGTGTTCCCAAAAAGTTATGGAATCTGAATCGGTGAATCCTCCTCAAATTTGAGTTTCTATTCTGAAATATAGTGGGCCGTATTGTAATATTTCTTGCACCTGGACCATATAGAAACTGGTCCTCCCAGCTTTTATGTACATTAAAATCTTGATGGTTGTACAAATGGTTGGAATATTCTTTACTTACTCACACACAATGACAATGTTACTTGAATTTTTGTTTTCTCCAAATCAGAATAGCGTAAGCTAGAACGTTACTCTGGTTGATAAGTTCAATAGGCAAGTATGACTACGAGAAATCATGAATTATTACACCTTATAATTATTGTATCTTCTTCTTTGGTTTCCAAAGATTTACCATTTAATTCGCATGGGATTAGCAGTGTAAATTGGACTCGTCCGGGTAGTTTGGCCCATTTTTCAATCCAAGACTGGCCTGACGGACTTCATATTCGGCTACTCAAAATGCCTGTTAGGCCGAACATGCTAGGTAAGAATATTTATTTTTAGGCCCAAAAACCGTCCAATACCCACTTTATGAAACATGTCAGGCTAGGCAAGCCAAACAGACTAACTAGCTGTGTTTTGTATTTTTACAGTTTTGTAATAATTGATTTAATTCATGTTTGGAGTTTCAAGACTGAAATAGCTTAAAAAACTCTTATGCCATTAATCCTCTAAATGTAGAATAGAAATGAGAACATTTTGTAGTATAAAAGATAAAAAAAGAGGCGGGGTACAATAACCTCACCTAATATTTCAAATAGCAATCTGTATGGACAAACTCCAATATACTTTCAAGAGAATCAACTAGACTCAATCTTAACAAAGTATATCAAAGAGTTCTCATATCTCTATTTCACAATGTAATCAGCAAATCAAACAAATAGAAATCCGTGATCCTGATTATTATGTGAAATAACTTGAACGGTACCAAAGACCAATGTTCAAGTGTCAATCAATGTAAATCAACTACCAAAGGTTGCATATTCTAATTGATTGATCTTAACGCACAACCTGTGATATTTCAATTTAACAAAATATAATGCAGAAAAGAAATAACAAAGACACCGAAATTTTGTTAACGGGGAAACCACAAATGCAGTAAAACCCCGGGACCTAGTCCAAATTGAACGCACATTGTATTAATCCGCTACAGACACTAGCCTACTACAAACTAACTTCGGTCTGGAATTTAGTTGAACCCCAATCAATCTCATACTGATCCAAGGTACAGTTGCGCTCCTTACGTCTTTAATCCCAGCAGGATACTACGCACTTGATTCCCTTAGCTGATCTCACCCACAACTAAGACTTGCTACGACCCAAAGTCGAAGATTTTAATAAACAAATCTATATCACACAGAAAAGTCTACGATAATAGATAAATTTGTCTCCCGCAGAAATACCTACAAGTTTTGTTCTGTGTTTTGATAAATCAAGGTGGAAAAGATCCAATTGATAACCCGGACTTATATTCCCAAAGAACAGCCTAGTATTATCAATCACCTCACAATAATCTTAATCGACTTGGCGAAAGAAGATATTGTGGAATCACAAACGATGAGACGAAGATGTTTGTGACTACTTTTATATCTTGCGTATCGGAGATATTAATATCAAGACAATCGTTACGATTGTACTCAACACAATAGAATCAACAAGATCAGATCACACAACTACAAGAAAGTAGTATCGGTCTGGCTTCACAATCCCAATGAAGTCTTCAAGTCGTTAACCTACAGGATCTCGATAAGAAACCTAAGGTTAAAGGAGAATCGACTCTAGCTTATACAACTAGTATCACACAGGAGGTGTGGGGATTAGGTTTCCCAGTTGCTAGAGCTCTGATAGACACATTTTTGTGTTTGATTTGTCCTCAGTGTCTCTATTGTTAGTCTCGATTTTTGTACTAATTTTGGTGTTTTTATGTTTGTTTAGGTGTTATTGGAGAATTACACTTATGCGGAAAAAGTTGCTCGAAAAGTGTTTTTTGGACCCCCGAAGGATAATTGGTATACGGACCCTCACTTTGTCTAAGGGGCACCCACGGCTATATATATACCATTTATCCATCGCACCCATCTTCACCATTTAAATTTTAGAATTGGCGGGAAAATATTACAGACGCATGCAGAATTTGGAATCGGTTTTCGAAGTTGTTTCAGGGAGACTAAAGGGTTGGAATTCATGAGGAATGCTTGTTTCTAAGAGACAAGAATAATATGGGCTTTAGGTTCGATCCAATTGGGCTAGAAATCAGAAGTGAAGAAACAGGGGCGTATTTATTTCCGTGAAATATCATCGGGATTTCTTGTTGTGTTATCATGTGGCAGAAGCGTGTTTGATATTTTCTGGAGCGTGTAGAATGATGTTGGAGTATCTTCAGACGCATGGGAAGGCGAGAAAGGAAACAATATATCCCGAGTATATATTTATTTACTGCGGAATGATGGAGAGATTTCCTGGAGTAAAGATGAGTTATCCTTGTCCCTTTCGAGTATAGATACGATGTTGGGGTAGCAGATGGAGAGTGAGGGTGAAAACATAGGTGATTAGTGAGCTGTACAGAAGAAATCAGAGGTTGCAGAGTTGTTTCTGCTGCTGCTGCACCTCAAGAACACGAAGAACATAATACGCACGGAGTACCGTCGTAAGTGCTACAGTGACAACGACACATCACCAGTGGTCGTAGTTTTACAGTGACAGTGACATTTACCATTTATCATACACTGTAACAGTGGTTTGTAACGCTTCTCATGGTTACAAATTCATGGTTCATTTGATATCTCTCCTTTTCATCATTTGTAAGCAGCTATGAGCAATAAAATCATATTTTGAGCGTGTTTCCAACATGATGAGCTAGAGCCCATCACTGGGACAACGGAGGAAGCAACTTTTCATTACTGTGGTAAATGAATTAATTCTTTTACTGACTTTTTGCATAGATTTAATTGCTTTATGATTTCTATTAATTACTTGTTATTTTGTCTGATGTCGCATGCTTAGTTTAAATTACTTTTGATGCGTCATGCTTAGGACTTACAAATAATGTTTTATGAAATCTATTTTTGGCAAAGAATTAGAGTCACGACTTCTTTTGTTTGAGCTATATTGTCTAGAGTTAATGATTGAACCAAAAGAATAAGAAAAGTAGTGAAATCCTACGTCTCAGTGCCTCTTCATCTTGTCACCATATTTGTATATATTTTCCTTATTTTCTTTTATTAAAACTTAAAATCAATCTTATCAAGTCCGAGTGAACGACAACTCTATTTACCACTATCCTAAAAACCATCAATTTTTGGCGCCGCCGACGCAGACTTGTGTATAGATTTGTTTTTAGGTTTTATTTTTATTTTTATTATTTTTTTTTCTTTTTTACGCCTTTTGGTATTTCTTGTTTGTTTTCAGATTTGGAACTGAGCTAAAGAAGGAGAAAGCGCTGAAAACAAAAGTGAAGCCAAAGAAGAAAAGAAAAGAGGAATTCAAAAGGAGTGAATAAGAAGATTTTGTATATTTTTTTTTTTTTTTTTTTTTAGAAACTGTAATTAAGGTTTTTATTTTTGTAATATTTTATTTTTGGACATTTTTTTTTCTTTGGGACATTGAACATTGGACTTTATTTTTAAAACCCTAAAGAAGGGTTGGTTTAAATATAAACAAAGACACGAGGGAAGGACGACGATTCACGATCTTGTCTCTCCCCTCGAGTTCGTACATGACATAGGAGTTGTGGCCCGAGTCGACCTCAACGGTTCATCCCCCATCTGGAACGGGAGGTAAGAATTCTAAACACCCGCGAATCCCCTGTCAGCGGGTTTACTGGATGATTTTGTATGCATATATGTTGAGGACCTGAAATCGGATTTAATTTTCTAGTAAAGGGCAAGGCCTGGCCATATCAAGATAAGGACTCGGATTTCATCACCGTTTCCTTCTTGCCCGCCTTAGGAACACGTAACCTACGCGAACCTAAGCCTCAAAATTTGGACTAGAACGAGACTGATAGGGTAACGAGCTTAATAGGAAAGTCATTCGAAAAAAATATTGGTTACTCTTTTAAGCATACTTCGAAGTTCATGATGGTTTCTGTGAGTTGAATGCGTGACTGCGCCGCCTTGTAATGCGGTGAGGCCTTGGGTATCAAAGCTCCACGTAGTTTCCCTCTCCTCTATTCAGCTTACTTTGACTCGGATTCATTCCAGAGGGGTTTGCTTAAATTGTAACGAATTCCCTTTCGAAGGATTAGAAGCTGGTCTAGAAACAATCTAAGAAAAGCCATCATGCTTTTTGTTTGATAGAAATCAGTAAGCTTGTTGTGGTCGAGTCAGCCTTGTTTGTGCTTGTGTAGAATTCCCTTGCAGTTAGGATATCAAATTGGTATTATAATAGCCATCACAATGAATATGAATATCCAACTGAACAATATGGACATCACTCTTTTTATGACCATAGTGTGAATAGTGGTTGGGAGCATCCACCTTTTCAAGGTTATGTTTCATACCATGGTGAGCCCAATTACTATTCGCATACTCACCAGTCATATGAGCAAAACAATCCCTCTATTTCTCTAGAAGAGGCTTTCAAGAGTCATTCCTTATTTGTGAAGGAAACCTTAAATATTCCGGATGAGTCCCCAGAGCGAGTCAACTAGGATGTCTTTATAAGAGACTCTTAAGCAATTTCTTTGAAAGTACAAATAGGATTGTCGAAAAACTTGCTCGAAATAATCTTAATTTCCAATACAAGTGTTTCCAATAATACCCATGAAAATGAGGATATTTATTTGCATAATCAAGATGACGAGGTTAGAAATGGTAACACTACTTGTTTAGATGAGGTTCAACCATTTTTATGTTATGATTATGATGAGGATATTTGTTGATGAAGAATTTAAAATATGTAGGCATGCGATCGGGAATTTGTTACTCCGATTGAACTTTATAATGATAGTAATATTTCTGGTTCAAATCCCAATAATTTTAATGATTATTCACCTATTCAAAAGGGCGAGGATTTGACTAGAGATGCCACCTTTTTCGACGATGTAGTTCATGATCCTTTAGCCTGTAATATGTTGGGTAATCCATTATTTGATGTGCCTATAAGTGAATCGGAGGAAGTAACTATGATTAACACCTTAGTTAACGAGCCTTTACTAGAAACTTTCGCTGATAATCCTTTATATGATTGTGATGATGGTTTAGAGGAAAGAGTTTACCCTGAGAATACTATTTTAGAGTCTAGTGATTTAGAAACACTAGTCTTAAAAGACGATAAACTCGTAGAGATGAGTAAGGATTCATTACCTGATAATAACTTAGAAGAATCAATTGACCATTTTCAGGATTTTGATTTTCTAGAAATTAGGGAAATTGTGACTAGTCTATCTAAAGACACTAAAAACTCTAAGTTTAGGGGTGCTTATTACTCTCCTAGTGCCTTACCTTTAACTCTCGAGAAAGACCCTTACTTAGGAGTGGACATCCGTGCCTCAACCATTTTACAAGATTATCTTCATACACTTTTTCCTGAACCTAGTTGTGTCCATAAAAAAGTTCAGTTGTTAGAAACCCATCCTCTGGTTGATGTGGTTAACCCAGGCTATGATACCACGATTGACTTTGTTTTCCTACCGAAAACCTTCCTTCCAATTGTGGGAACGTACAAGTTTCAGATGTGTCAAATATTAAGTTTTGAGACTAAACCTAATTACTTTAGGATATTAGGGTCGACACATTTTATTAATAATGACCACCACTGTGGTCAACCGTGTGAGTCAAATATGATTGACTTAGAGGATCCCCGATTATTCAGAGTTATTTTTATGTGCTTCTAAGTACTTAGTTGAGTATTTCAGGACTCTAGAACCTCGATCTTGGGATCCTTCCTTTGAGGAAATCCAGTAGATGAAAACTTTTTATCTAGACCCTTTTATAGAGCCCGAACCCGAACCATAACTAGATGTAGTTGTCTTAAACAAAAAAATAGATAAGGGTGTGTTGGATATCTTTCTGGTCTGTTGCAGTCTCCTCTTCTTGTGGTTAGCACTTTTTGATCCAGATGACCCGCAGTTTAAATTACTTGTTATTTTGTCTGATGTCGCATGCTTAGTTTAAATTACTTTTGATGCGTCATGCTTACGACTTACAAATAATGTTCTATGAAATCTATTTTTGGCAAAGAATTAGTGTCACAACTTCTTTTGTTTGAGCTATATTGTCTAGAGTTAATGATTGAACCACAAAAATAAGAAAAGTAGTGAAATCTTACGTCTCAGTGCCTCTTCATCTTGTCACCATATTTGTATATATTTTCCTTATTTTTGTTTATTAAAACTTAAACTCAATCTCATCAAGTCCGAGTGAACGACAACTCTATTTACCACTATCCTAAAAACCATCAAGTTCTCCCTTACATAGTCTTTCAAATCAGGGTTAGCAATTAATGTAAGCTTAGTAACAAAGCATTCAATATTCACCATTAGATGAAAACCTAATTAGATTCAATCTAATATATTTCAACCGTTGGATCGAAAACTTAGCTTGTTACACAAAAATGAAATGCACGATTTTAGGCTTGTATAACCGTACCCAAACATGTACATTTGTCGGTTCAACAATAGTTAACCAAATGGTTAGCCATATGAGCACTTTCATATCAACCATATTCTTTTTCACCATAACTAGTTCAAATGACTCAAATGAACTAGTTAGAGAGTTGTTCAATTGTATAAATCTTATAGAAGTATACAAGACACAATTGAAGAAAAAACAATTTGATTCACTCAAATCGATTCATGAACTTTATAGCCACTATTTGCAATTTGCATTCCTTAGTTAATATAAATATAAGTTCACAAAATTTGTCTTTAGATATAACCAACTTAAGTTCGCAGACTTAGTTCGCGGACTTAAGTTCCCGGAAGGAGTTCACAAACTCCAGCAGATATTCTCAAAATGAGAACTTCCGCCAGTTCGCGGACTTGCTAGGCTCGCGGAGTGAGTTCACAGCTCTTTTTCCGGTTTTCCTGATCAACAAAGTACGCATACTTTGGTTCAAGGAATAAGGACTTATACATATATGTGTTGCCACACAATGCTTATATCCAACATTGGTTATATAATCTAAACTTTCATTTCAATCATTGAAACATTCTTAGAGGACGTTATTATATAGTTGTTATTCACAAACTGTTTTTCGTCAAAGTGATTGAAACATAACATGACTTTCTTCACTAGGTAAAGATGAACTTGTCCAAAGCGAAAGCTTATCAACACGTATTTCGAGAAATAGATAAGCGAGATAAACTCAGATCGAAATAGCAAATGTGCATAATCAAAGTCTATATAGCAAAACGACTTTTATCTCAAGATAGGAGATAGAGTAGATAGACTTTTGAGTGATAGATAAGTTCAAGTCTCCACATACCTTTTAGTCAATGAAGTTCCACCAGTTCCTAGAGTAGTTCTTCGTCTTGTATGCTTCGTCTGGTAACCCCTATAATATTCCATAGCCTCACTCCCTACAAAGATTTGGCATTTAAGCACAAGTTCAATTAAGAACTCTCCCCCATATTATGTCATTCCCGAAAGAACAACAAGAGCGACCTTAATTTCAAAATAAAAGAAGGATTTCTTTGAACATAACATACTAAAAAGAACCTGACAGAAAATCAACCTACGGAAACAAATGCAGAATTGAATTAAACACTTCTTTGGAGTTCCAAACTCAATTTCCCAAAAGATTGAGATAAGCACATGGGCAAGAGTCATGGAAACAACTAATGTACCAATACAACACCAATAGACTACCGTAAGTGTTGAAATGTAGCAGTGTCTAATGGTTTGGTGAGAATGTCAACCAATTGTTGTTCGAAAGGAAAAAATTCCATATTTATGATACCATTTTCATAGAGATCTTGAAAAAAATGGTACCTTATATCAATGTGCTTTGTTCTTGAGTGCTCAACGGGATTCTCGGTGATTTGAGTCATGCTAGAGTTATCACAAAAGATCTTCATTATTCCAGTATCAATTCCATAATCAGCCAGCATTTGTTTCACCCATAGAAGTTGAGTGCAACATGACCCAAAGACATCCATATACTCTGCTTCGCATGTATACAAGGATTGTGAATTCTGTTTCTTGTTATGCCAAGCCACAAGATTCAGTTCTACATAGTAGAATCCCCTAGATGTACTTTTTATATCTTCAACACATCCTTCCAATCAACATCTGAATAAGCAGAAAGGTCAGTGTTAGTACCAAAAGTGTAGGATAGACCATACGTGACAGTATGATTGGCATATCGAATGATCCTTTTTGCAGCTGCAAGATGAGATTCTTTGGATTAGCCTGAAATCTAGCACAACAACCAACATTAAAAGAAATATAAGGTCTAGTGGTTGTGAGATATAAAAGTCTACCAATAATAGATCGATATAATGATCCACTTTTACTCCTTTCTCATCTCTGTGAAGTTTACCAGTAGTGGGCATAGGTGTCAGTTTTGGAGTTGACTTATCCAGATCGAACCTTGAGACAAGATCTTTTGCAAATTTTTCTTGGGATAAGTAAATTCCATCCTTATGTTGTTGAATTTGTAATGCTAAGAAGAACTTTAATTCACCAACATTGCTCATTTCAAATTCTTTAGCAAGTGAAACTTGGAAGTCCTTTGTAAGCTTCTCAGAAGTTGAACCATAGTTGATATCATCTACATATACTTGATCAATGACGACATCTTTCCCACTCCATTTGGTAAACAAAGTTTTATCAGCACCGCCTCTTGAAAAACCTTTCCTAATAAGAGAAATGGTAAGTTTTTCAAACCAGGCTCTAGGTGTTTGTTTTAACCCATATAATGCCTTTTTGATCTTAAGGACATGATCTTGGAAATCAAGGTTTTCATAACCTTTAGGTTGAGTAACATAGACTTCCTCTTTTAAAATTCCATTTAGGTACACTTGGATTTTATATCCATTTAGAACAGCTTAACCTTGAGAAAACAAGCATGAGCTAATAAAAGTCTAATGGACTCAAGACGTGCCACAGGAGCAAAGGTTTCGTCAAAATCGATACCTTCAGTTTGTGAATATCCTTGAGCAACAAGTCTGGCTTTATTTCTGACAATTATGCCAAATTCATCAGACTTGTTCTTGAATATCCATTTCGTACCAACATTATTAATATTAGAGGGACAAGGTACAAGTTCCCACACGTCTTGTATTTGAAATTGATTTAACTATTTGTTGATGGTGGTTTTTAGATTAGGGTTAAAATCATAAAACCTTGCATCTGATGTGACGTCACTCTGCAAGGAAATAGAGCCACGTGTGATAACCTCTCCACTCGCATATTTATTGAGCCGCTCAATATACTTACATGAAATTTATCCATACTGGCGAATCCCAGATGTTTTGTAAATTTCGGCGCCTCGCGTATATTCATAATATAAGTTCCTCCGAATTCCTTCTATGCTATGTTTTAATTTGAACTCTTAATGTTGATATGGCATGACGATTTGTGTTCACTCACAGCAGAGTAGCAAGAATCTCCAAGTATCAAGAATAATATTTTTTCATAAGGTATTCAATCAGATAAGAATGCTGCTCTCTGGCAACGAACTTAAAAGAGCTCTGTGTCGACATACAGAATTCAGTCAATCGTCCCGACTAACTTGCAGAAGTTAGAGTTTCGCGCCTCGCGCAATATACCATACCTTGCTTGTAAAAATTAAGCCTAAGCAAACTAAGTAATTAATACGCCATGGATTAGTAGGTGTAGAACCTCTCTCAGAATAAGAAAAACAGGGAGCCGCAGTAGCAAGAAGAGGCATGGCCATGCCCAACGCAAGCTAGCACCATTGGCCACTCCCCGACCTTATTTCCTCGACCAATCAAGTTATTCTAAACCCGCCAAACTCTCACCAGAAGTATAGTCGGCCTTATGTTTCGTCGGCCCCCTTTTTGGGCCAATCAAGTTTCTCTGAACTTGCCACCATACATTAAAGGCCAAACGCATCCTGCCGCACCACAATAATAACTGGAAAGCCAAACGCATCCTACCACAACAACATATTGGTCGGCATGCCAACATGCCACTCTACCGCGGTAGCATGCCAACAAGTCACTATACCGCGATAACTTCACAAACATGCCACTTCGTGGCAACCTTTCCATAGATAGCCACCCACGGAAATTCCTACTCTCATGGACGTTTCCATACTATGGTATTTCCATAGTTCCTTTGGCAAATCCATGGCGCCATTTACAAAAAAGTAGCGCCATGCCGCAACCGCACGCCACGTGCACTAATTAGGGTTTCGACAGGCCAAACCCTAATTTGAGCAAATTTCTACCAAAGCCAAATAACGTTCCCGGAGCAATGGTATTGGCGTGGCAATAGGGCCAATGTTGCCACTCCACATGTGGGTCCGACTCCACGAAGCCTTGGCCACGCCAAGCCCTAATTCTTCCACGGCGAATTCGCCACGCCAAACCCTAATTCTTCCACGGAGCCTTGTCCACGCCAAGCCCTAATTCTTCCACGGCGCCTTGGCCACGCCAAGCCCTAATTCTTCCATGGTGAATTCTTCCACGGCACCTTGGCCACGCCAATCCCTAATTCTTCCACGGCGCCTTGGCCACGCCAAGCCCTAATTCTTCCACGGCGCCAAACCCTAACTTTGGCCACGGAACCAATTTTTAGCTTTGGCCATGCCGCAACATCACTGGAATACCACTATGCCGTGGATACTAGCATGTCGCCATGCCACGGCTACGCCATGGCATGCCATTAGCATCTGGCTGACGCCACTTCGGTATACAACAAGATGTAGCCATAATCAATGGCCATCCTTCTTCATGAGATGCAATCTCAACCATCCAAGTTCTCTACCAAACTTATGGACTTATGGCAACTCTTAGGCGACCAACCGCCTAAACCCAGCGACCCTGGCTACGCCATGCGCCACTTGCACCATCGTTCCACTGACATGCACAAGTCATGCCGCAATGGCATCACGCCATTGTCAGGCGCCAACACAAGGTAGCCACAATCAACGACTACCCTTATTCATAAGATGCGATCTCGGCCATCGAAGTTCACCACCAAACCGGTAAGCTCGCGACAAGTTTTAGGCGACTAGCCAAAATGAGCCTAGAATAACATACTATTTACATGCCGCAAGCCTCTCGATTTTAAATTGCCACATGTAGCAAAGTGCTACATGTTTTCCACGAAAACACTCGAGACATCAAAATATGTCACAAACTGGGGGATGCTAGTCAGGGTATTGGTCTGGCGGTTTACAACATGCGACGTGCAATGCGCCCATTACAAGAAAGTGTCATGAAGTAGGATAATTAGTTGTGGTGAAAAGTAACGGTGTAAGCAATTCATTCCCTTCATCATGGAAGCGTAATGACTGGCGGTTACACGAATTCACTTCCCTCATCATGGAAGCATAACGTCTGACAGTTACACGTTACTCTTTTCTTCCACCACTCAATCGTTTCCACTTCCTACGAGACCAGGGTACGTTTCACTATGACTTGTATAAATAGGTCTTACCTATTTCCACCAAATAACAAGTTTTGGTCAGGAGAACAATACAACATCCAGAAATCATCGATAGCTTTTCATCCAGCTAGCCAGTTTAACTTTATAATACAAGTGACAAAACGCCCACACTTCCAGAATCAACTATTCTGGTCTCAACACTTTCTTCGCTTCCCTCCCTAAGACCAACCTTTATCCTTCACTTTGTGACCGAAGCAAGCCTGGAACGGCCATTTCTTGGTTTAGGCCAGGATTGTACAGATTGATCTCTCGAATCAAAAGTACTCCCGTGCAGTATGTTATTTTGTGTTTAGATTCATTTCTCACCTACACACACCCAAAATTACCAAATCAACAAAAACAGTTTTCACCCCACAAACAATTGACGATAACAGTGGGAGATTAATCTCTCGGTTGCAATACCAGTTTCCAGTTTCTAATTTCGTTTTTTTCAATCCCGATCTCAAGATGACAGAACTCAGGTCTGGATCAGCAACAAACCCTGAAAATGCTAGCGCTGAGATTGCTCTTGGTATTAACGTTTTCTTATAGTGGTATTAATACGCCACCTGTCAACACCAGCGGCGCGGAAAAAATTCCTTCAGGCATTACACCTCTTGTCTCCAGAGCTAGAGCTGCTGCCTCCACCCCAACATTTCTTCAAGGGTGACACCTCCAACAATCACCAGAGCCGCTGCTACTCCACCACCAAGATGAGAAACTAGAGGAGCCAGAGGAAGTCAACCTCCTCTTGCCACTCTTGATTTGATGGAAAGACAAAAGGTTCACGTAAGGCTCAGACAGACATGGATACATCTCAGAAAGAGATACCTATCTTCCTCAAGACACTAACAGAGCGGCTACCACAAGAGTCACGTCAACCCCAGATAGAGCTGACAAAGGAATACTTTAACATCCTGTGCAAGCACTTCAGCAAGACGCTCATTTATAAATGAAGAGGCTCGTGTTGCTCCTGAAATCCCAAAAGAAAAGAATCAGCAATCCAATTTCATCACACGTGAAGATCAAGAACGATTTCTCCAAAATTAAGGCAAAGAAAATCAGCAGCCCTCCTGAGTCCACGGAGGCCCTCTTCCCGAAGCTGCATAATTTCTGGGGACTCCATCCACAAAATCGTGCAGTCTATGATGAAACATTTATGTGATTTTTTGTACTTCTCCAAGGTGAAGATTCAAGACATATCTATAGCCCCCAACTGCACTGTATCAGGAAAGCAGTTATTTCTCGCCAGCGAAGACGTTCCCAAACCCCAACCTCTCTTGGGAAGCACGATTGATAGATGGAACTAGGGACTCCTAACCAATGTTCACTTGAAGTGTTTCAAGTTTGACCGCACGATGATTGACGCAGCCTCAAACTTCGACATTATAACCTACAAGACTCTAGTTGTAAGGGGAAATTCAAGCAGAAGAAGCGTATTCTTTCCCATGAGGAGAAAAAAACGATTTTTCCAACTAGCACTATTTGTGTGCCGTCTTCCCATATGTCATACCGTCTCAACCCATTTTTAGAAGTCAAGGGTTAATGGCACCCTCATTGGAGTTCTCTCCAGGAGCCGCTTCTACTTTTCGCTCCAGAAACCGCTCTGCTTCAACATTGCGCTCCGGGAGGCGCTTCAACGTTCTCTCCAGAAGCCGCTCCGCTCCAACATTTCGCTCCAGGAGCTGCTTCAACGTCTCACCTCCAGAAGCCGCTCCTCTTCAACATTTCTTTCCAAGATTTGCTCCACTTCAACGTTTTCTCCAGAAGTCGACACTCCTCCCTATCAAGGATCGTGATCACATCCAGCCAAGGTTCATAATTTTGGCCACCTTCTGTCTCATCTCGCCAAAGCTTGTGGTCGTGGGCAGTTTTACTCGCTTACACATCCAGCCAATTCCTTTGCTCTCATGGACGCCCATGCAATTCCAGCCGACCTATTTTGTTGCCACGACAATGTAGTCTCTTATGATCACAGCTGCTGCCAAGAACCGTTGCTGCTCTTGTTAACATCCGAGCTTCACCATAGCAACAACCGCTACAAGGGTAATTCGTACTTCCCCATATTTTAGTCTCACATGGAAGAAGTAATAGAATCACCAGTAAGGATGCAATATGGCGATATCTTTATCATGGACAACCCACCGACCATACAAGATGGAAAAATGTAAACCACACTTGGGGACTGATGATTTACACGAAATCCCTTCATTTTGTCAAAGTTGAGAAGACGCGGTCAACCCAAAAGTCGTAGCCATGACGAGGTCATCTACTCTTCAAAGATGTAGCATAAGAATATCATCACCTCTCTGCCCAGAAGGCGTGCGCAACACTTTACGAGGCCCACGACGGATCCCAAGCCTACTCAGAGGAAACAACTTCAGTAACCAAAGAGGAGTGCGACTGGGGACTGCTCATCGCGAGCCATCCCCGACAACAATAAAATCATTCATGAGATAACTCTAGAGACGCTGCTGAAACATTTTTCTTGAAGAGACAGAGGGAGCCATTATTAACGACATAACTCTTTTACGGCTACCCCTTCGTTATCCAGAATTTTCGTCCATGAGATGATTCCAAGAATCCCAGCATCACATCTAGAAGAGTAAAATAAGCTTGTATCAAATCCCATAAGCATGGATTCAAGGCGATGCAATTAAAGTAGGCTACGATCGGGGTGAAGCCTCCTTGAAGGTTTGAACGCAGTCACCACCTTACCAGTGAATGCAGTAGAAGCACATCTTCCACGAGAAAATAGGCTCAGGATAATTACACATGGGGACTACCAATATGGGATGCTTTTCACTCCCCTCAACCAGGTTATTTCTGATTTCAACATCATCGCTGGCAAAGTTTTTACGAGCCGCAGGAATTTCTCAACATGAAGTCGTACGCGTACATCAAAGACTCCAAAAGCACGCCACAGAGATACATTCACATATCCGGCCACGCCATCGGATCTAACATAAGTATAAATAGGGACTACTCACCGCATCCCATTCCATATAACAATTCACAAGATGGTTCAAAGGATGTCGCTTGGAAAGATGATATTGAAGACTTGATAGCAGTACTTCGGCAACAGAACGCTCTCATCTCGTCTATTTCACCCAATGGCTCCATAGGATTTCGGCCATGCAAGCATCCACAACATATAATCATCGCAATCATAAAGTCCAGGCACCAGATAGCCTAAAGTCAAGGATGGACTAACAACGCAACCACAATCTCTAAGATTAGCCCTGACATAATCATTGCCGAGTATATATTTTGAAATCTCAAGATCGCAATGGAGTTTGGTAAATTTTGAAATCCACTCGAGAGATTAGATACTCATTCTTTTGGAGTCGAGCCTTATTACACATTACGAGAAGATCGATGGTACTGTTGGGTGAATACATGCGAGAGCACCTGCCTTGAGTTCTCTTGGCTTTCCTTGACGTTGATTATAACTATTGGAGATTGCTTTGTTTCTTACTCTACCACCGCTAACAAATGACAAAGAGGAGCCAGATGCTACAGATGAAAACACGGAGCTCAATACCCCTTTTCACATGAACGCAATTTCTAGAGTTTGAACAGAATAAGGATTCTTTATTGCTCCATGAAAGTGAATAGATGACTAGGCACACCATACTCATGATCCATAGCCGAACAAGTAGTGTGACAATATCTCCGCTCCATGACCGAACCAGCAGCGCGCCAGCATGAGAAACAACAATCGCTTAACCTACAAATGCTCCATGGCTTCAGCACTCCGTGGTCAAGCCAACTCTCTATGGATCCAGTACTCCGTGTGAAGCCAACTTTCCATGGCTCCAGCACTCCGTGGTTAAGTTAGCGCCAACGCTCCAACATTCCGTGATCCATCCAGCAAGCCTTCCAAGTTCCATTTCCATCGTTCCACGGACTGAAACCATCAGCGCCACCATCACCATTTGAAGCCAAAGTTCCAGCGTTATCATCACCATTTGGTAGCCAAAGTTCCAGCGCCATATTTTCACCATTCCATGGACTGAAGCCAGTTTCCACCATTCCCTGACCTAGCTAGCACCATCTTAGCCGTTCAAAGCAGCGCCATCTCCACCATCCAAGGAAGCGCCATCTTGGCCGTTCAAAGCAGCGTCATCCACCGTTCCACGAATCAAGAGCCAGCCGTGCCATCTCTGCTTCTCCGTGATCTAGCCAGCAAAGTGTCATCCACCGCTTTACGAACCTAGCCAATATCACCGCTCCACGGACCTAGCCAATAACGATGCTCCGCGGATCTAACCAGCAGCACCATTCCATGGACGTCGCCAAGCAAGCAGCGCCGTACATCATTCATCCTTTATTCAAAGCCAACAACGCCATCTACCTTTCCTAGACAGCTACCAACATTCACCGTTCCGCGGACCAAGTCGCAGTACCACCTCTGCCAATTAGTAGCCAAATTTGCAGTGATGAGGCTAGCACCCCATGGACAAACCAAATTTATGCGAAGCCGCCAATGCAAGGATCGTAGATTCTTCGTGCCTCCTGACAAAGGTTAGCCAAATCTTCCGACAATCTCTTCATGACTTGTTGTTTCGATTTTATCCTCGTTTGTCACCATCTCATGCTTACCCCGCAACAATGCCCTTTGTTCCGAGCTAAGCAGGGGACTTAATATTGATGGTGGTTTTTAGATTAGGGTTAAAATCGTAAAACCTTGCATCTGATGTGACATCACTCTGCAAGGAAACAGAGCCACGTGTGCTAACCTCTCCACTGGCATATTTATTGAGTCGCTCAATATACTTACATGAAATTTATCCAGACTGGCGAATCCCAGATGTTCTGTAAATTTCGGCGCCTCGCGTATATTCACTTAATATAAGTTCCTCTGAATGCCTTCTATGCTATGTTCTCCGGATGAACTCTTAATGTTGATATGGCATGACGATTCGTTTTCACTCGCAGCGGAGTAGCACGAATCTCCAAGTATCAAGAATAATATTTTTCATAAGGTATTCAATCAGAAAAGCATGCTGCTCTCTGGCAACGAACTTAAAAGAGCTTTGTGTCGACACATAGAATTCAGTCAATCGTCCCGACTAACTTGCAGAAGTTAGGGTTTCGCGCCTCGCGCAATATACCATACCTTGCTTGTCAAAATTAATCCTAAGCAAACTAAGTAATTAATACGCCATGGATTAGCGAGGTGCGGATACTCGCTCGGAATAAGAAAACAGGAGCCACGGCAGCAAGAAGAGGCGTGGCCATGCCCAAGGCCAGCTAGCGCCATTGGCCACGCCCCGACCCTATTTCCTCGACCAATCAGGTCGCTCTAAACTCACCACACCATAAGTATAGTCGCGCCTTATGTTTGGCCGACCCCCTTTTTGGGCCAATCAAGTTGCTCTGAACTTGCCACCATACATTAAAGGCCAAACGCACCCTGTCGCGCCACCATACTAACTGGCAAGCCAAACACGCCCTACCATAACAACATATTGGTCGGCATGCTAACATGCCACTCTACCGCGGTAGCATGCCAACATGTCACTCTACCACAATAACTTCACAAACATGCCACTTCGTGGCAACCTGCCATAGATAGCCACCCACTGCAATTCCTACTCCCATAATCGTTTCCACACTATGGTCTTGCCATAGTTCCTTTGGAAACGCCATGGCGCCATTTGCACAAAAGTAGAGCCATGCCGCAGCCGCACGCCAAGTGCACTAATTAGGGTTTCGACAGGCCAAACCCTAATTTGAGCAAATTGCTACCAAAGTCAAATAATGTTCCCAGAGCAATGGGATTGGCGTGGCAAAAGGGCCAATGTTGTCACGCCACATGTGGGTCCGATTCCACGGAGCCTTGGCCGCACCAAGCCCTAATTCTTCCACGGCGTCTGGGCCACGCCAATCCCTAATTCTTCCACGGAGCTTTGGCCACGCTAAGCCCTAATTCTTCCACGGGAATTCTTCCACGGAGCCTTGGCCACACCAAGCCCTAATTCTTCCACGGCGCCTTAGCCACGCCAAGCCCTAATTCTTCCACGGCGCCTTGGCCACGCCAAGCCCTAATTCTTCCACGGCGACAAACCCTAACTTTGGCCACGGAGCCATTTTTTATCTTTGGCCATGCCGCAACATCACTGGCATACCATTATGTCGTGGCTACTAGCATGTCGCTATGCCACGGCTACACCATTGGCATGCCGCTATGCCATGGCTACGCCACTGGCATGCCATTAGCATGTGGCTGACGCCACTTCGCTATACAACAAGATGTGGCCATAATCAATGGCCATCCTAGTTCATGAGATGCAATCTCATCCATCCAAGTTCGCTACCGAAATGATGGATTTTTTGCAACTCTTAGGCGACCAATCGCCGAAACCCAGCGACCGTGGCTATGCCAGGCGCCACTTGCACCATCGTGCCACTTGCATGCACAAGTCATGCCGCAATGCCACCACGCCATTGTCAGGCGCCAACACAAGGTAGCCGCAATCAATGGATACCATTATTCATAAGATGCAATCTCGGCCATCGAAGTTCGCCACCAAACCGGTAAGCTCTCGACAAGTTTTAGGCGACTAGCCAAAACGACCCTAGCATCACATGATATTTACCTGCGACAAGCCTCTCCATTTTAACTTTCCACAGGTAGAAAAGTGCTACATGTTTTCCACGAAAACACTCGAGCCATCAAAATATGTCACAAACTAGGGGATGCTCATCAGGGCATTGGTCTGGCAGTTTACAGCGTGCGGTGTGCAATGCGCCTATTACAAAAAAGTGTCATGAAATAGGATAATTAGTGGTGGTGAAAAGTAACGGTGTAAACAATTCATTTATTTCATCATGGAAGCGTAATGACTAGCGGTTACACGAATTCACTTCCCTTCTCATGGAAGCATAACGTCTGACAGTTACACGCTACTATTTTCTTCCACCACTCAAACGTTTCCACTTCCTAAGAGAGCAGGGTACGTTTTACTATGACTTGTATAAATAAGTCTCACCTATTTCCACCAAACAACAAGTTTTGGTCAGGAGAACAATACAACATCCAGAAATCATCTGATAGCTTTTTATCCAGCTAGCCAGTTCAACTTTATGATACAAGTCACAAAACGCCCACACTTCCAGAATCAATTATTTTGGTCTCAACACTTTCTTCGCTTCCCTCCCTAAGACCAACCCTTCTCCTTCACTTTGTGACATAATCAAGCCTAGAATGGCCATTTCTTTGTTTAGGCCAGGATTGTACAGATTGATCTCTCGAATCAAAAGTACTCCCGTGCAGTACATTGATTAGGGTTTAGATTCGTTTCTCACCTATACATACCCAAAATTACCAAAATCAGGAGAAACGGTTTTCACCCCACAAACACTCTTCATGAATTGCATTCACCCAAAAGATCACTAAGATCCTGATCAATATTTCTTGGTTCTACTTGTGAAAGATAACAACCAAAAATACAAATATTTTGAAGATATCCTCTAGTTTTGACTGTAGAATCTCTTCCCCAATAATCTTGTTGGGATCATGATTCCTTTGAACCCAGAGGTGTCGTGGAGGGACATGTTTCGTGTTCATCAGGAGTAGCCTGATCAGTGCTCTTCTCCTCGTTACTAGAAATATCAGGATCAGTAACAGTTGGGATGACTTCAGCTGATTCTGGTATTTCTTTGACTTTCTCAATTGTCTCAGTTGGAGGCAATTCAACAGGAGGATTATCATGATAAAAATCACAAATATCATCAATGATAACATTAGGAGTTTCATCAAGACACGAGTTACGAGATTAAATACTCGAAAACCACGACTATCAGAAGCATAGCCAAGGAAGATACCTTCATCACTTTTGGTATCAAATAACCCTCTCTGTTCTCGTTCTTTTAGAATGTAACACTTACTACCAAACACTCTGAGATAGTGCAAGTTGGGTTTTCTACCATACCACAACTCATAAGGAGTGTTTAGGGTTTTATACCGTAGGTAGACACGGTTGATCAAATAGCATGTTGTGAAGACAGCTTCTCCCCAAAACCTTAAAGGTAAGCTTTTGTTATGGAGCATTACCCTGGCCATTTCATGAATGTTTCTATTTTTTGTTTCTGCAACTCCATTAGCTTGAGGAGTAATGGGTGGAGAATATTGTTGAATAATTCCCAGTTCGTCACAAAATTCAAACACCTTAGTGTCCTTGAATTCAGTTCCACGGTCACTTCTAATTTTCTTTAGTTTGCGACCTTGTTTGTTCTGGATTCTATTAACAATAATCTTGAATTCATCAAGGGTTTCATTCTTATGAGATAGGAATGCAACCCAAGTGAACCTTGTGTAATCATCTACCATAACCAAAGCATACTTCTTACCAGCAACCGTGGGTTGTTGAATTGGTATGAAGAGATCCATATGAATTAAATCAAGTGGAGCTTTAGTGAGGATATCTCGAGATGACTTATGGTGAACTTTCATTTGTTTACCCTTTTGACAGGCACCACATACACCTTCAATCTTTGCATTGATTTTGGGAACGCCTCTAACACACTAGTAGAAATCGTTGATATCGCGACCGATGAAGCAAGTCATTTAACTCGTATATTTGACTTGCTTTGTCGATCGCGGAAATGGTCATGATCGAGCGTCTTTTTCATATATGACGTGGCTCTGCGGATCGCGGTGCAACTCATATCAACGACCGACTATAACGATCAATGTGTTAAGAGGCCCGACCTGAGACGGTCTTAGATTTGGATTTTAATATAAAAAAAATCGATTGATTACTGGTTGAATGCACTGAGTACGACTAAATCAAAGTACTCATCAAATGGAACTCAAATGAAAATTCAAATGAAAACCAAAATAAACTCAAATGACAATCAAACTCAAATGAGAACCAAATTCAAATTAAATTTGCACACAAATAGTCTTTCAATTCAACATTCACTAGGTTCAAATTACAGAAAAAATGTATAAAATCTAGGGCTAACTTCAGACCAATTTAAGTTTCTACAACCATAAAGGTAATTAAGTTCTAAGATTCAGTGACAAAATGATAAACTAATAAACGATTGGCTAAACAACAAAAGAATAAACTCAGTTGATGATGAAATTAGCCCATGTTTCAAAATGAAGTTCCCCCATTTTACACTGCAGTCTTGGAAAAGTTACCAGTAACTGCAAATGAAAACAAATAAATCAATAAATCATCACTTCATAAACAAATGTCAGAACCTAGATTATGCGCAGTTACAATGCTTCGTCTAAAATGAATTAGACTACATCGACCACCTGCAAAGCTAACAGAACATGGAAGGAATAAACAATGCATGGTCCGAGCAGTTACAAAGAAATCTTGACTATCGCCTCCTGTTGGAATTGAGGCTCCCTTAACCTCAGCCTTATCCTTTATCACTGCGAAAGACTCTACACCTGCAAGCCAATCATTCATTCATCATTACCTTCAGATTACAAATAATATAAATTATATAGCGAAATATAGTCTGAGTAGTTACAATGAACTCTTGATTGTGGACACTTACTGAAATTTGAAGGTCCCTTAACCTCAGCCATCTAAACCATAGATATTTTGTCCAACACCGAGGAAATCTCCACAGATGAAAGTAAAACACTCTTCATTAGCTTACAAATAAAATAATAGAAAAGATGAAAATAAAAGAAACCAAGGTTCAAGCTATTCCAGTGAGTTCTTGATTACCATATCAAGCGGACAGAGGGTAAAAGACTGGAATACATGAAAGAACGGGAGCAGATTGTACCTCACAACCCTTGGCGCCACTTCCCATGACGAATCTCAAAACACCATAACAGTCCCTAAGCAAAGAAATTCCATTAGCGATATACAATGAGCTTATATGATTCATAATCAAACATCTTCATCAAAGTTGTTAAAGCATTTTCATTTAGTCTCTCCCAACACAAAGTTGATACCAAGAGAGCATGTCTCACTGATGTCTCCTAACACAAAGTTGATACCAACATGCACTCGAGATTAATCAAATGTTAGAACAAATTACCTTTGAAACCTAACATTGTCTGAACCCAGTGCATCCCTCAATGCTCAATAACCATTTGCCTGCCTGAATGCAGCAACTCCACGCTTGTTGTGCCGAATCAAAGCTGGAAGACATCCACAGCAAACACGATTACTGCTTGATTTTTGGTGAATGAACGTAAAAGAGAATGAGGATCCCAAGGTCGTCTTTGCTCCTGAAACATATTACAACACAGAAAACAAATCATGGTCAAGTTTTTTACCAATTATGTTTCATAACTCAAAGATTCAATATTTAAGAAACGGAACAAACAATTGGCAACTCTAGTTTCTCATCAAACCATATATAACAATAGATACACTTGGCCTGTGGCCTAGATTATTTACGCAGGATCCGAATTCTTAACCATAGAGAAAAAATTTCTTTGTAGGAAAAGTACCAAAAGTAAAATAGGAAATGTAAACATGTACAGTAATTACCATGACTTTAGGGAGACGGTTAGATTCAAACTGGGGTCTAACGACTCTAACCACACTACTAGCTCTTAGCAGGACTTCCTTGTTGTAAGAATCTCTACCACCATTCAACATCTTCTAGCTTCATGTAGTCCATGAATCAAATAAAACCCATGTCTGCAAATCAAAATAAAAAATAAGCATAATTCCCAGATAATCTAAAACACCCAAAAAAACTAGATAATCTATCAAGTAAACACAGACCAAGGAGAAAGAAAACGTACTACGAACAACTCCCTAAAAAACTTGTTGAAAACGTCATTAAATCAGAAAAATTCTTATTAAAAATGTTAGAATTCACATAAGTAAATCTTCAAATACTTATCAGACTAAGACGAAACTAAATCAATGCTAACAAGACCCAATTCTCACCATCTCTTCATCTTCAAAACATCAACATTCAAACCCAATATCCCATTATCGTGTATCCACCATTGAGCTGCAACCAACAACCAATACTAAAACAATTATATTTCAAGCTTTGGTATGAAAGTCCACTTGGCACAAACAATATTTCCAACTAAAAGTACTAAAAATGTACGATCAGATGACTATACGAAATTGCAAGGAAATGAGAATAGTTTTGTTACCTACAGCAAGTGAGGCGAGACGGAATGCAACAATTACATACCATCCGCAGCCGTCCACGTGGTACGAGTAGAGTGGTCAAACGAATTATACATTAATATATACCAAGTGCTAGATAGCTTCAGTTCTGTAAACATATAATTTGAGATATGATTAGCCAAGGGTCCCGTCATACCATAGCCCATTCATTTTCCGCTACTAGCATCAACATATTTAATGTACCAGCCAATGTAAATCGTTCACACAGTATCTCACTATCATTAACCATATCAACACTTGCATTAACATACGGTATAAATAGTCCTAATCCTAGATTTACCTTTCATGTCAAGCCAACACAAATTAGCCAACTGTGACAAAATTACCGATATCGCATTTGTTAGCTCCATGACACTTGATAACTCCACCATAATCAAGTCAACAAGAGCTAATTCGCATACACACAACTTCAACCGAACCATAGTTCCGACACTTCTACAAACAAATTTAGCAACACAAAAAAATTGTTAAATCCAATAAAATTTACTTGTTAGTAAAAATACAAATTTGAGCTTAACATTTGGTGTTTTAACTTGCAAAAGTCACATTAAGTCTAACCACTGTCAAGTGAACTGTGGAAGATATTCAAAGGATTGTCAAATTATGTATGCAACTATTTCTGATATACAAAATAAGAATACTGCAAAATGCAAGAGCAACATCAAAACCACTAAAACGCTTTCCTATGTTCACCCACACCAACTCCAACATTTCCAAATACTAAACACAATCACATGCACTCAAAGACTCCCAACACTACCAATGCACGAGTAAAAAAACTAAGCCAATTTCAATCCAGATTATAAAATCAATAAGAAATTAGATTCATTACTACCTCTATACATAAAATGAATGTAAACATACAAATCCACATGAGCATTTAACCAAAAAATAGAGATTGTGAACAAGAGTAAAACAAATTGACTTCTATATCTTCGTTAATAAAAAATTGAAAGATGAGGGAGAAGTTATACCTGAGATGCTTCAACAAATGCAAGTGAAGATGTTGAATCTTCTTCTACTGATTGCTACAAAAAAACTGATACTTAGACCCTATCCACAAAATCAAACCCTACCTTAAACATTGAAAATAGAGAAAATACATTACAAACCCTAACTTTACCTGATAAAGTTTAATCAAACCAAACGTATTTTCCATGAAATCAAAAGAAACCCAAACAAAACCCCCAAATCAAAAATCTAATTTCAATCCAAATCTTAAGAGAACTTGAGATCTACCGGGTTCCATTAAAATAAATTTCCAAAGAAATTAGAGTATTGATTTATCGGTATATGGATTACGGGTTTGTTTCTCTGATTTGGAGGAGGGAGATGAAGAAGATGGAGAAAAGAGCAGCGTTCTGGTAAGGTTGAAACTATGGGGTTATTGCCTCCTTATTCTTGATTCTGAAAACTCAAGATTTGGTTATGAAGTAAATCGAAAGTAATAACTCTACTTCGATTTAGTGTGTTAGGGTTTCAGTAGAAAGAAAAGAAGATGGGGTGAGCGTGTTAGGGTTTCAGACGAAGGAGGACAAGATGGGGTGAGGGAGGCGGATAAGGTTTCTGATTTCAGTTTTCATTTTCTCTCTCTTCTAACAACAAATAGAAACCCATTATTACAGTGCAGCAGAGCTGGACGACTAGTGTCTTCGACACCCATCTGATTGGTTTCATAAGATCAAATGGTTAACTTCTTACCACGTGTCACAAACAAGTTCATCGCACGGATCTCCTTGTTTTAGATTAGGTGGTGCAATTTATCACTTATCACTTACCGAACCATGTGACATCGTAATATAGGGTCCCTAATTTTGGGAAGAAAAATCTAATAGTTTACGTATATCTTGACGCATATATCACACCAAATCTAAATAATATATAAGAAAGAGTATGAATCTGAATAATGAAAACAAATCAGAATAACGAGTAATTAATCTCGAGAAGACGAAAGTTAAACAGAAGTTATAAAGTATCAGCATTTACGAACTCAGGTTCCCAGATTACTAGAGTTGAACTGGGTTTCTCATTCGGAAGAACTGAAGACGAAATATATCAGAATTGAACATCATAGGTTCAAATATTACTAGAGTTAGACCTGAGTTTCTCGTTCGGATGAACTGAAGACGAAATATATCAGAATTGAACATCACATGTTCAAAGATTACTAGAGTTGGACCTAAGTTTCTCGTTCGGATGACCCGAAGACGAAATATATCAGAATTGAACATCACGGGTTCAAAGAGTTGGACTGAGTTTCTCGTTCGGATGAACCGAGGACGAAATATTTACTTTACTTATTTTTGTTAAGGGTAGCCTGGTCATTTACACAGTCTCCATAATATTTATTGCACTTATTTCCAATAAGGGTAATATGGTCATTTTCACAGTATGTAATATTTACTTTATTTATTTTCAATAAGGGTAGTTTGGTCATTTTTACAGTTTACATAATATTTTTTGCACTTATTTCTAGTAAGGATAATATGGTCATTTTCAAAGAGTGTAATATTTACTTTACTTATTTTCAATAACGGTAGTCTGGTCATTTTACAGTCTTTATAATATTTATTGCTCTTATTTCTAATAAGGGTAATATGGTCATTTTCACAGTCCGTAATATTTACTTTTTTTTTTGAATAAGGGTATTCTGGTCATTTTCACAGTCTCCATAATATTTATTGCACTTATTTCCAATAGGTAACGCGATCGCGAGAGGAAAGGAGGGTCCGCTTTAAGAAAACTAGCGGTGATTCAACTAGGTAACTTGATCACGGTGTGGGTTGATGATTTGGGGATATAATCGTAATTAAAAATTTTATACAACGACCGTTTTTAACGCTCTAATCTGCGCTCCGAAAATTTACTCTATCTAGGACTGCTTTGATCGGTCCACAGTCCGTTGACCGCTATTGAGGGTCGAGGATGTGGGTCATTAAAACCCCCTTCTCCACTAGTGACAAGTTCTTTGTTAATGATCTTAGTTAGAAGACGATAGTTGATGTGACCAAAACGCCCATGCCAAAGATGTGTAGATTCCACCTTAGTCAAATTGTAACAATTCTTTGAACCGATTAACTAGAAGATAACAATTTTTTTTACCAAGAGTTCCCTGAAAAATTACTTTCCCAGTTTTGTCTACAATGTCACATCCATTTGCATTGAAGACAACTCGATGGCCTTTGTCACAAATTTGACTAATAAAAACAAGATTTGCAGTCATACCTTTTACATATACTACATCATGGGTATCCGGTATGCCGGGTAGTTTGATCGTCCCCTTCTTGCTTATGTAGCAACAACTCCCATCTCCAAATGTTACTAGTCCTCCTTCAGAGTCGTTTGAAGAAACAAACCATGTGAGATCACCTGTCATATGTCTGTTACATCCAATGTCAAGAAACCATTGAAAGGGTGATGTTGATTTTAAAGCAAAAGCTCCCATACTATTAGTACTTTCCTGTTTAAGGTTTTCTGATAGTTTTGTACGTCCTTTTAGAGAAGCAATAAGTTGTTTAGTTTTCTTATGAAGATTACTTGTAACTTTTAGACTCTTTTGGAAGGACATACAAGTATGTTGAAAGTGATTGGAGGAATCACAAAACAAACATGGGCCAACACTTTTAAGTTCGTCTGAGAAGTTTTGAGTCATATCAGTTTTCACAACATCTGAAAGTTGTTTATTATCTAATTTACGACTGTTCTTTAGAGAGGTATAAATGGAGTTATTCAGATCCATCAAAGGAATTTCGATAGATTTCAAATCCTTAAGTATTGCAATTTCTGCAACAAGATCAGAGTTGATCCGGATTTGGTCATCCAACTTTTTCTGGAGAATAACCAGTTTATTAAAACTTCTTCTACGATTGGTTTTTAAACCTGGCGAAGCATTTCCAGAGACTTTACTGTCCATAGAGTCAGATCTCTACAAACACAGACTTGTAAGGTGTTAAACGTGTTTTCCTACTCTGATACCAGTTGAAAAAGCGGGGGTACAACAACCTCACCCAATATTTCGATTAGGAATCTGTACGAACAAAGTCCAATATACTTTCAAGAGAATCAACTAGACTCAATCTTAACAAAGTATATCAAAGAGATCTAATATCTTTATTTCACAATGCAATCAACAAATCAAACATATAGAAATCCGTGAGCCTGATTATTATGTGAAATAACTTGAATGGTACCAAAGACCAATGTTCAAGTGTCAATCAATGTAAATCAACAACCAAATATTGGATATTCTAATTGATTGATCTTAACGCACAACCTGTGATCTTTTAATTATATAACAAAATGCGGAAAAGAAATAACACAGATACCAGAATTTTGTTAACGAAGAAACCGCAAATGCAGAAAAATTTCGGGACCTAGTCCATATTGAACACACACTGTATTAAGTCGCTACAGACACTAGCCTACTACAAACTAACTTCGATATGGACTGTAGTTGAACCCCAATCAATCTCACACTGATCCAAGGTACAGTTGCGCTCCTTACTTATTCCCTTATCTGATCTCACCCACAACTAAGAGTTTCTACGACCCAAAGTCGAAGACTTTAATAAACAAATCTGTATCACACAGAAAAGTCTACGATAATAGATAAATCTGTCTCCCACAGAAATACCTACAAGTTCTGTTCCGTCTTTTAATAAATTAAGGTGAACATGAGCCAATTGATAACCCGGACTTATATACCTAAAGAACATCCTAGTATTATCAATCACGGCACAATAATCTTAATCGACGCGGAGAAAGAAGATATTGTGGAATCACAAACGATGAGACGAAGATGTTTGTGACTAATTTTATATCTTGCCTATCGGAGATATTAATCTCAAGCCAATCGTTACGATTGTACCCAACACGCTAGAATCAGTAAGATCAGATGACACAACTACAAGAAAGTAGTATCGGTCTTGCTTCACAATCCCAATGAAGTATTCAAGTCGTTAACCTACAGGGTCCCGATAAGAAACCTAAGGTTAAAGGAAAATCGACTCTAGGTTATACAACTAGTATCACACAGAAGGTGTGGGGATTAGGTTTCCCAGTTGCTAGAGTTCTCCCTTAAATATCCTTTCAAATCAGGGTTTGCAATCAATGTTAGCTTAGTAACAAGGAATTCAATATTCACCGTTAGATGAAAACCTGATTAGATTCAAGCTAATATCTTTCAACTGTTGGATCGAAAACTTAGCTTGTTACACAAAAATGAAATGCACGATTTTAGGATTGTGTAACCGTACCCAAACATGTACATTTGTTGGTTCAACAATAGTTAACCAAATGGTTAGACATATGATCACTTTCATATCAACCATATTCTTCTTCACCATAAGTAGTTCAAATGACTCAAATGAACTAGTTAGAGAGTTGTTCAATTTTATAAATCTTATAGAAGTATACAAGACACAATTGAAGGAAAAACGATTTGATTCACTCGAGTCGATTCATGAACTTTATAGCTACGGTTTGCAATTTGCATTCCTTAGTTAATATAAATATAAGTTCACAAAAATCGTCTTTAGATATAACCGACTTAAGTTTGCAGAAGGAGTTCACAAACTCCAGCAGATATTCTCGGAATGAGAACTTCCGCCAGTTAGCGGACTGAGTTCACAGCTCTTGTTCGGTTTTTCTGATCAACAAAGTACGCATACTTTGGTTCAAGTAATAAGGACTTATACATATATGTGTTGCCACACAATGCTTATATTCAATATTGTTTATATAATCTAAAATCTCATTTCAATCATTGAAAAATTCTTATAGGACGTTATTATATAGTTGTTATTCACAAACTATTTTTCGTCACTAGGTAAAGATGAACTTGGCCAAAGTGAAAGCTTACCAACATGTATTTTGAGAAATAGATAAGCGAGGTAGACCGAGCAGTGCTCTAACAGGTTCAACAATGGAACTCCAGATGTAGTGCTTCACAAATAGTGCTTCGAATGTAGGTCTTAAAATGTCATCCTCTCCTTGATAACTTGTGCCGAAATCAATTTCCTCATTAAAACATTGACAAGGAAAAACCCAGTGAGATAAAACCTTGGTACAAATATTGACATGTAATACTTAACATGTTGTCTCTCACTTTACATGTAGTTCATCACATGTAATACGATATTCAACTATCGAACAGTCTAAGTTAATTGTCTCGTTAAAACTTCATCAGGAAAAACCCGGAGGGACAAAACACGAACTAAAGAAAAGAGTACAATATTAATTAAACTTATATCATAGTTGGACGCGCATACGTTGCCTCATTAAAAACCTTTCGAGTAACAAAACCATGTGGGAAAAAGCAATCTCGGTGAAGGAAAATATCTCAACATACCATTAGATGCTTCCCTTGATGTCAGACAATTTTCATTAGTCTAATACAGTCAAGAGGAGTTTATCATACTTTACTTTGGTGACTTGGATGTTTATAAGACCTTGTTGTTGATTCTGGAAGTTACGTTTCTTAACAGACTATCGCATTTCATTTCTTTGATTCATATATTTTTAATAATAACAACGTGATCTTTATGTCTTCAACGTTCAACATGCTTGATGTTTTTAGTGTTGTCTCGCTAAAAACCTTGTCGAGTGACAAAACCCTTTTGGAAAAACTATTCTCGATCAAAGGGAAAAAAAAGTACAACAAAGCTTCAATTTCGAAGTAAAATATGTCGACATCATATCCATGGATCCTCCCCCTGATGTCGGCATCTCCCCCTGATTACTTTGAGTTGTTCAGGAGACAGTTCCTTTAGTCATGTATTTTCGAAACTGAATATTCTTAATGACTTATAAAATAGTCTACCATATCTCCCCCTGATTACTTTCGTTGGAAAAGAGATTATTGTTCCTTCATAATCAACAACTTTTGGATTGCACTTTCAGTAGCATTCCTTTTTATGTCTTTGCAGGGATAAAACAAACTTATATCAATGGTTACTTTTAAGTACATGATTACATTTACTCTACCATTCCAATGACATTGCGTTGGCGCTGAGCTATATCTAGCTAACAAGTTCCCTGAGGATGTAAAATTTAATCGAGTACATTATTATACTAAGTACAACAATGCGTCTATTGTACTTATATATGGGAATTTCATCTCCCAACACATCTTCGTCATCTTCCTTTGGACGAAATGGTTATTTACTTACATTTGAACCTCGAATAATCATGGGAGTGCTATCAGGATGCATGTCTTTGTTAAATTGCCTGACAACTTTAGACTTATGAAAACCGGTGGAATAATATACCCCAACCTTTGTATTCAGTCGATATTTCCCCAGATTTTTCATCTCAAATTCGGATTTCAAATAGTTTTTAAGGTCTCTTATTACATCAAGAGTACTCATCATGTCTGTATCATCGACATAGATAGCTACAATTCCAAATCAGGAACTTTCTTGTAAATATGCAATGAAAATAACTTACTTGTCTATCCCCTCCAAATCAAATGGTCACTTAAACGGGTATACCATATCCGCTCGATTGCTTCAATCTATAAGTGAGTGTTATATCTAACTTTAAACGCGCTATGTGGTTTAGAGTCACTTGATTTGGGAAACAAAAGGCTATCAAGTACTTTTGTAAATATCTTGTATCTCTTGATTCTTTCAGAGATACGTAGAAACCACATACATATGATGCATTTCAAGTCCTTTTGAAATTACCAAGCTAACTAAGTAGCGGAACGGTATAACGTTCATTACAAGAGAACAGTTCCAGGGATTTCTAAGAAACCTCGTGCCACAAGGTGAGTCTTTATACTTTAAGACTTCTTTCTTGTCATTATGATTTGTGACAAATTAATCATGTATGTTCAATAGGATTTACACTTGGTTGGTTAGCACTACCACACAAAATATTTTTGTATATTTGTTAAAGAACCAAGTTCTACCTGGATTGTATAGGCCAAATATGCTATTCATTGGCATTAATCAACAAGGAGCATGGTTCGATCTCATATTGCTTTATTTTCTTAAGCAAGTGTATATGAAATTAATCATCAATATGCTCGCATGATATTTCCATTGACTCGTGCGCATTCTCATAATCCACTTGGGATGTCATTGTTCTCTGGAATCATTAAACTTCGAAGCGTCATCCAGTTTGATTCATGGACATATTCAGAGACAATCTTATGAGATGATTTCTGATGATATAAATAAGTGTGCCTTACTCATCTACTTCCTTTATAGGTGAGAATTAATCGAACCGAGTGGTCTCTCCAACTTCATTTATGGAGCCACGGCCTCAACCACACTTCCACTAAGTGTAGTTGCAACACCTTAGTCTATGGTGTATTTCCTTTATTGAGGATTCGTAACCTTTCGCAAGTAGGTTTGTAGCTGGTATGTGTGATCTCATCACTTTAGCGACATCAGTGTACATTCTGAGAATTGATTATTCTTTGTCACTTCATATTTACATTTGTGGAGTACAAGAATCAATATGAAACACAATGGGAACACACCACGACAATTCTGTCGTTCCCTTCGAAAATACTTTTTCTTATCTCCCCCTAACAACGGGAAGACTGTCTCATGAAAATGACAACCCGCAAATCTAGCGGTAAGAGATCTCCTGCCAAAGGTTTTAAAATGCGGATTATTATTGGGAACTCCATTTCCAACATAAACTTAACAGTTTTGAAGACCCATCATAGTACGATGTGGAGTTGTAATGGAACACATATAGTGCAACCAAAAATGCGTAAGAACACAAAACGTCGGGCTTATATCTAGTTACCAACTGGTATGAATAAAAGGTTGACTAATATTGGGTTCTAAAACGAATTATGTAAAGATGCGTCAATATTGCATATTCCCCAAGAAGTTAAAGGTATTGCGTCATCTGTAACCTTTGATGATAGCCTTTGCGAGACCTTGGGGTATAAGATACTGCATTGATCCTATTAAACATGCAATAACCATCAAGTCCTTTTGATATACACTCGCTAGAATTTACAAGGGGTGGTGAGCCCTTACATGTAAAATATGTGCTAGTAGTTTTCCAAATGCAAATTTCTTATGAACTATAATTAGTCCAAATTTTCAAAACATTCACCGAGCCATAAGTCACTTTAATGGTCCGCATTCTACAAGAATATTTTTCTGAATTTCACCTTGTTTTCTTTGTAATATGTAAATTTTACCATTTGTATCTTAGGATGGTCTCGATCCTGTTTTACTGAAGACTTTGTAAAAATGAGTGATATGCTTTCTTACCTAAAATCATAATGGGAAGGGGGTTGTGCATCTAGTACTTTAGAAAACACTTATTGAGAGATATGCCGTCACTTCGCATTCTGACAATCTTTTTCCCATTTTCTCGTCCACTCAAACACAATGATGTGCATATGATTCCTTTCAAATTGAAACATCATGTCACAACCAAATACTAACTTTATGGTTATTTCAAAGCCTGTATGAGTCAGTTCCCAACATTTCATCATCGGAGTCAATATGGATTCAATAATCCAAATACTATAGTGATTTACATTTCACTAGATTGACTCTTTTAGTTTCTCTAAGATATATTCCTTCAAAATATATTAGAGACTATAAAAGATGCAATCAATTACATTCTCATCATTGTGAGTTTCCATATGATATCCACTTGCATGGGTCTCTTTGGAATTTAACAAGGTGATTATCTCTCGGCACATATAGAGCTTTTGTGACTTTTAATCTTTGTTCCATCTTGGATTTTTTTTTTTAATATACCCAAGGTTGAAATCACAAAACAGGGTAGATTCCAAAAATAAAATCAAAAATAGGGAAAGGGAGGAAAAAAAATATATGGGACAAAACAGATCCAACTTATCGATTTGATTCCGGCGATTCAACATTAGCTTGATGTTAATTACAAATTTGCGCTGATGTAAATCGTCCATGTAGGAAAAAATAAATAAATCTATTAATCCAATCTAGCTTTGCGGTAAAGCATCGTGCATGATAACGTTTTGTAGTATAAAAGATAAGAAAAGAGGAAGAGAAGGATTTTATATTGATTAGAGTTCTATATGTTACATGGATATAATACATGTATATCTATATTATAAGGGACAATGGTGTTTTCCTACATCTACGGCTCTCTACAGTTCGGACATATAAAGGATGGTCGTGATCAATGTAAATATGTATTTTCTTTCTTTTATCCCGTTTTCCCTGTTGGACGGAGATCCACAGTTTAGAAACATAAAGGACGGCCACTATCCATCCATGTTTTATGACTTCAGTTCCTCCCCCATCTCATTTTTTCAAAGCATAACTCAGCATTCACTCGACGATTTATTCTCAGCATTTAATGGGAAGACGTTTCTTTTCGTCTCAATGAAACGGTTTTGTGAAACCTAATGGTTTATCTGGAGCTCGAGTAATTCTCTCTACCTTTCTCATCCTATCGCCTACTCCATTATCTTTGAGATTTTGAAATCTTGAAGAAAATAACTCAAGTTGATTCAATCTTTGTATGGAAATTCTTTCTAACTTATTTTTTTAAGCATTTCTAGCTTTTGTAGGTGAATTTTATCTTTTGGGGTTTGCTTTCTCTTGAAGGCAGTATCGGAAATCGAAAAAGTAATTTCTATCTAAACCCAAGATTTAGGGTTGTGGGCATGTAATTTTCCTCAGACCAATGAAGAATTGGATTGAGTATTTGACCAATGGAAGCAGTGTAAACACAGACATACCTTTGTAGTCATTTTGTATAATCCCATGTATTTGGTTGAATAAACATTTTTTCCGTTTTCGCAATTTGCCGTTTTAAAATTTTCTTCATTTTCAAGGGTGTTTGGTTTTCCTTCAGTATTAATATAATTTGCTAATATGATCATTTAAGTGATTAATTGGAAGTGTGATTCTATGGAAATCAGGTAAAATTCTATGGGTTCAGTAGAATCGGGTATTTATTAATTTCCTGGTAGTCTTGAACTCATCGATTAGCTTAAGCAGTTTGTCGAGCCTGTGATTCTACCAAACTTCACAATTTGAACGGAAAGAATCTAGGTCAGAAAGAGAACCTAGGGAAGTCCCATACTCGCATATATCCCCTAAAGAGTTGTATCTTCTGTGCGTGAATAGAAAGTTTATGGGTTAGTATTTGAAGCATAACTCCTGGGAAAACATAACCATGTACCGAAATTTCAACATTTGAAGTTGAAGTACTATTAGTGGATGAATATTTTATGATACTTTCTGCTATGGTTTCCAGACATCCATTAGAAACTACTAAGATTGCTCTAATTTATTCTGTTTTAGTGTTTGTTATTTCTTACTTGCGGACAATCAATAAGCATATAACCTTATGCTCTACCAAAAATGCAGCAAGAGTGTTATTTAATTACTTTCCCCTTTGTAGCTTTTGGGTCTGATTTCATTTTTCGTTGTTCTAGGTGATGCGGTGATTTCTAATGGCATCTTAACATCCCAAGAAAAAACCAGTTACCTGGGATATGGTTATCAACTGGCTACCTTAATTTGGCGAAGGGAAATCATGCCAGATTCGAGTTAGGCTAGGCTGTTACGGTTAGATTGAAGGATACTATCACTAGTCCAGAAAGGGCTCTAAATCACGCTTTTAAATGACAGATTAATTATGTGATTAGAATTTCACAAATAAATTCCGTCATATTACATGAAAATAATCGGGTCCACCATTTAACATAAAAAAACTGTTATTTTAAAGCGTGATATTTTTCTAGGCGTGTGATTTAAGATGGACCATAAAAATTACGGAATACATCCGTCATATATTTTGGTCTTTATACGCCCATCATTATTCCTTTACTATGTGCCCAAAAATGGTTAGCCAGCGGCTTAGCAAAAGCATCTGAAATGGTTAGCCACCAGCATACTTGCCATCCTCCCATAATCTTTAGCCAGCGTCTTAGCAAAATGCATCTGAAATGGTTAGCCACCAGCACACTTGCCATCCTTCTTTCAAGTTCACATCTAGCAAACCCCCAAAACCAGTTCCCTCTGCAAACCGCCGGCTGTTATTTTCGCTCCGGAAATCTAACTACCCAAGAGGAGAAATATCAGATTCATCTTCAATACTGTAACTGATCAGAAGAAGAAGACGATATTGAGTAAGTAAACCCTTTCATCTTTGAACTTGTTTTTGCTTAAGTTTCTTTTTCGTTTTCAAATCTATAATCCATAATTGTAAAGATTTTGATCATTATACTTATAATCGGAAAGGAATGAATTGGTTTGATCATTAAGTGTATACTTTCATGTGTTTCTGAATTGCCCCTTTTAATGATTACTTGATTAATGTCTGGTTGTTGATTAGGTATTCCATATTAGGTATGAGGTTCTTTAAATACGAGTTTTAGTTGTGAAAAATTGAAACAAAGCATTACCCATTATATAGGATAAGGATTACAGTGTTATGGCTATCTGTGATTTTTAAACCCGAGAAAATCTATATCCATTTTCTAGGGTTTTAGGAATAAATTAGATTATGAGGGGCAATTGGAGAGGGATTTGAGGGGATTTTTTTGTTTTGATTTAGAGGTGGAAGGAGATGAAAAGATGATAGCATCAGGGGTAAATTTGGTGATGATAGTAATTGGGTTTGCAGTAAGTACGATGTTTATTTTATTTGTATATACAAGACTCATTTGTGCTAGATTCAGTTGAATACTGCTAGGCGTTCATTTCCAACAGCTACAAGATCTGATATCGGAATGGTAATTTGCACCTTCCTTCTCGGAATTCAGTTGAATGCTGCTAAGCGTTTATTTCCAGCAGCTACATGATATAATGAGATTAATTATGCTGATCTTCTGTAATTTCTACTGAATTGGAATGTATTCTTTTGGTTTTCTGTTTGATTGGCACCATCCAAGTGTTAGTAACATATAGAAGCCCTTGAAATCACTGAAATACTAAAAATTTGGGTAAACTGTGCTTTTTGTTCAGTCTTTGGGGGTTTACCCTGTTGTTTTGACTGGACAATTGAACTAAGTAACTGAAATGTGTTTAACTGAAATATGTTTATCAAGGCTTGTGCTGTCTCTGTCAATAGATAGCCATATCTATTAGTTGGTAATTGAAATATATGGGAACAAGAAATCCCTGCTAATTTTCAAGGTGATTTTCTTCAAAAATTGGATTTTTTGAAGACCAAAAATTGGCTAGTTACTTGAATGATTCCTTTTATGGTTCAGTTCTTTTGCGAATAGATGATTAGGGGGCACAATAACATAACTCCTGTCCAAATCTTGCATAAGTACGTTATTTGCTTGACTTTCAGCCTCTGCGTGTCAGGTGAATATGACTAGTTTATTCGATAGACTCCATGTTTAGACTAGTTTATTTGGAAGGTGCAATTGGTTGTGTTTCAGTAATGTAATAGGTGGTTCTAGACTTTGTAATTTGTTCATCACGAATATAATATTGGGGATTCTGTGCTCGATGCAGCTTCTGGGGACATAACTTACCATGACCTAGGCTAGATTAAGAGTGTGTACTTTTTAATTGAGTTTTGTGGCTTAATTACTCTACATATGTATCCTGCTTATCCATACAGATAAACGTACAAGCTTTGGATTTTTCCTGTATCAGTCCCCTGTAAGCAATATGTTTTCATTTCATAGTTCTTATATCTGTCCCCTTGTTCGCAATTAATTCAGTTCCTGATACTCGTTGTAGCTTTGTCAGCTCCACCTCTACCACTGGAGTTTTGTGCAAGAGTCATAAGCCCTTTTTTCTCGCAAGTGTTTAGGATTAGACCATCTTAAAATTTTCTATTGCCTGGTATGCAAGCACTGTGGTAGATAATTTCCAGGTTCTTAAAGTTGAGCCGGAATTAGATTGAAACATTTAATCGCTATCTTTATTAATCTCATCTCGGAATTCAGTTGAAATGCTGCTAGGCATTCATTTAAACTCCGACTTCTCTCAGCACACCACTACTGTCTCAATCCATCTCAACTGCAACTGAGCTATTGAATTAAAAAAGCTTTTAATTTGTTGAACGATTTCCAACCCCATCTCGTCTACATCAACTTGTATCACTCCCTTGATAAAGGGTTATTGGATTTGAGTTTTGTTTATTGCGCCACACAATTGAGCCTTTCGTGATCGCGTGTGATTACGATATATGTGTAACGTGATACTTAATAATAGATTCTGTATGTGATTATAAATCACAAAATTTAGTCGTCATACTTAATAACATTATCTATCCGTTATTTATAAAAAGTCACACCAAATAAGTAACGGTTCGAATGACAGATGAAAACCGTGATAAATCATGTTTTATAACAGACTTTGATCGTCATTTATGGCCCCTTTTGGACTAGTGTATGGTAGTTAACAGTTGGGATTATTGTTGCTCGGCAAAAACGTAAACCTTCTACACAGCGTTTTGTTTTTTTGCTCCCTATTTTTATTGTTTTCTATTAAATTTGAGTGTTGCAGATTAACGAATCGCATGGGGTCGTTCATAAGAACCTAATTTGGAAATTCGCACCCTTTTGTTTTTTCCTTTTGCCTTGAACATTTCAAAACTGGTATCTGAAAACCCCTTCGTCCAGCGAAAAATGCGCATCATGTGCTTTTCAGATGGAACACTGGGATCAATCTCAGCTCCTGCTCGCTAACAAGTATTAAGAAGTGCATCTGGTGCATCATTCAAATATCTAACAGGTTCTCCATTTGACTACCAGGGAGAAGCTTATTTTTGTATTTTAAGTGTAGGCTGAATTTTTATTGTGACCCTGGTATAATGAGATGTAGTTGGTGCACTAACATGTGTAAATATTCGTTTGTTTTGAACACAAAATCTCCTCAGGAAAGCATGATCCACAAGCTTACTTTGCAGATGATTAGGTGGTGGTGACATGTATCGCATACAAAGGATTTATTCTTAATTGGGTTATAATTATCCTGATTATATAATATTTCTAATGGGCCTTTCTTTTTTGGTGCAGTGGTTGTAGTGTGAACATAACCCTGTGGTACAAATCAATGAATGAGCTCAACTTTTACATACATCAACATGGAATTGAGCAATTACGTGTCATAGTTGTATAACCTATGTTTTGGTAATAATTCTCTCATAGTCAAATGAGTATATATATTTTTAGACCATGTCATTAACACCACTATCTGTAAGGGGTAGGGATGCTCCGGCGATACTCCAGGAATACGACGAAAATCTTTTTCAACCTTGGAACTTTGGAAGTTACTAATATAAGAGACAAGTGGTAATTTGTTAACTTCACCAATATTATTTATATACTTGCTAAATATTTATACAACAAGTATCTTGAAATCATGCAGTGGCATTTTTCTCAATTTTCTACCCGGAGTCTTGCAGATTTTAGGAAGCTCATCATTGCTTTATGGAATGAGGTGCCCAATTGTACGTATAGGTAATTTGATTTTTTGTTTTATTTATTTTTAACCTTCATGGTTTTGAATTTGAATATTTATTTTTTCAGTTCAAGTGATGGCTTTTTGAGTTTCATTTGTGTGGCATTTGATTTCACTTTTGCATTTGCTGATTTAAGGTTTTGTGAGTAACTTTCTTTTTGGACAGTGTTGTTGCGGACAACATGAGGGTTACAAGAACTCATTTTCTTCAAAATCCAGAAAACATATTAGTGCAGGCACCAGTTTGATTGTAGCTTCTCCACCCTTTTCTTCCCAAAGATGTTGCACACATCAAGTGGCAAAAAGTCTAGAAAATCCTAATGATACCACGTCAAATAACACTACCCTGGACATTTTGTGGTGTAAGAATATCTAAGCCATATCCGAACTTATATGCTAAATGGGTTCATCATTTCGTCCTACATCATTAGTTTCATGTAGTTTTTATATGATTTTGTATTGCATATCCCCCTTACCGATTATCAAGTTTCTGCGCAAATGAATGCAGGATGTTGACAAAACTATGTGCACGCCTTAGTTTACCAAGCTTCTGCCCACATGAATGCAGGAACTTGACAAAATGTGCACGCCAGAAAAATATCGTCTTACAGTGGCTGGGGGAATATTTAGCTTTCAATAGATGCAGTAGGAAAGTTTTCTGCAATGAAGGAAACCATTGTGCACATAGTATGAAGCCAAAAGGAAGGAACCCCTTCCGAGGCCAGAGACTGTAACATATTGGCTGACTATAGATGGGAAAATTTTCCTAGAGTGTGAAGAAATACAAGGTCCAATTAATAGTCAAACCACAAAAGGCCTTAATTATATACTCCATATGTTTTTGGGAAAAGGGATACTTTTACTTTTTCATTTTAGCCTAAAAATAGGCCAAATTGAAAAAGTGAAAGTATCTCTTTCCCAGAAACGGAGGAAGTATTAAACTTGGAGCTTTGGTATGAAGCAATTATCATTTTTTTTATGATTAATTGATACTATATAACAACTGTTTCAAAATATACTTCCTAAAGTATATGGTTTCATAAAATCCCGAGGGAATGGCGTTAAGATAGTGTAACAGATGATATTATTAGAAACTGAAGATTGTTGTTTAACAGATGACCACTGTCAATTTCTAAAGTAAGAATAACAAGTAACGGCACGGGTCACATCCTAGTACATGGATATGGGAAAACCAAAAGACATCTGTTTTGGACCGCACATCCATGGGTATGGGCCCTTTAACATAACAAGATTTTTAAGCTAAATATAACCAAAACACGTGATAATTTACTTCAATATAAACTCTTACGAAAATTCAAAGGGTACTATGAGCAGGTATCCACTCGGACTAATATAGTTTTGGGAATGCCCAAGCCCGTCCATTTAAATTAACTAAGCCAGGCGGTCCATAGCGTGCAGTTTCAGGCTTGAGGCTCCTTTGGGTACATGCAGGCTCGGACAACTATAGTCAGGTTGAGTATTTTCAGGTATTATTTACAGTCCTACATGGGATTATCCCGGAAGTTTACTCCAACACCTTAAAAATTTGATGTAAGCTTATTTTTCTGGCGCATTTCCGGAAATCCACTTACTAGCTTACAAGCTTTGTATATACTCCCTCCGTTACTTTTTAATAGGCTGGTTTTGTTTTTAGAGAAAATTAAGGAAATTAAGAGAAGTAATCATTGAAAGCAGTCCTCATGACACTTGTCAATAAAAGAAGTGAAGTGAAATGGTCCCCATGACACTTGTGAGTAAAAGAATTAAAATGAAATGGTCCACGTGACACTTGTCATCAAAAGAAGTTAAGAGAAAAGTGGTCCCAGAAAATTAAAGTACATTTGACTTTCCCAATTAGGAAACCAGCCTATATTTTTGAAACATTTATTTATAGAAACCAGCCTATTAAAAAGTAACGGAGGGAGTAATAAATGTTCAAGTTCGCTCTATTTTTGTTCTAGATCGGTTACTACTTATAGTATTAGCCACTCATAAATTATTTTGCATTTTTTTTGTACGTGGGATTAACGACAAGTAACCCTAGTTAGTAATTCTCCGAATCATTCCCGAATGATTAACATATCCGAATCGTAGCATCCGAATGATATTTCCGAACTATTTGAGCTCGAACCTAGTTCCGGATTATATGGACCTCACGAATAATTCGCGAACGTATCCGAACTAATCGAATCCGAATGATACTTCTGAACTAGATTCGAACGCCCAACCTCGCTCTCCCGTAGGTAACTCTCGACTGCATTGGTTTTGTTTGATTTTGTATATACTTTATATTTAAATACAATTATTGATTAAAATTTTCTATTGGTAGTTGTTTAACCGAGTGTTTTATGTGTTGATTTTTGTTTAAAAGTCTATAAATTTGTTTTTTGTAATACATTTATGCGATTAAATTGTTTACTTCTTGTTAAATAATCACGCTAAAATGTTTTTTCCATCTTATTAGTCTCGTACTAAGGTCATAATACTTATCAATTTATCATATATGTAAGCCGAATTCTAAGTGCCGAACTCACATTTATAAAACGAATATGCACGTACGTATGCGTTCAGAACTACTTTCCGAACAACGAACCGTTGACCGGATTTTTGACCGAACCCGACCTATCCGAATCCGTATAATTCTCGTACGTATGCCGTCCCGAACTACTACTCATATCCCGAATTGCTAACTAGGCAAATAACAGCGCATGCATGCGAACATACAGAAGAAGAAAAAAAACATACAAAAAACGTGATGATGAGCAAAATGCTGATTTTATGTCAAGCCTCAACAACCTACCAAGATTTTATGTAGAGGAAGGAGATATACTAATCAGTGGTGAAAACAGGAAAATGGATTTGTGGTTTATCTAAGTACCTTTCATTTAGACTAGTTGTCTTATTTAGACTAGTTTATACTCCCTCTGTTTTTGGAAAAGTGATATTTTCACTTTTTTCATTTTAACTTAAAAATACCTGGCGAGATTGGGGTATACTCAAACTAATTGGGGTATACCCAATGAGACAAAATCTGGTCATTATGAAGTAAAACCAAGCCACCCCTTAACCTTGTATTTTCAAAATGGCAAAATTGCCCTCGTTTAATTAACACTAAAATTATGATTAGATTAATTAATTGAGTTTAGATTAAAATTTTGAAATTATGAATTGATAGATTAACCTTTTGATCCGTCATATGAGTTCGATTCGATCTAAAAATTTTGGTTTTGAAAATGCATAAAGCCGGCAAAGTCTGGTTTGAATAATCTTCCACCAAACATACGCCGGAAGGTTCAACTTTGAATAAGTCAGCGAGCTCTACTCACTGGCCCAGTTTCAACTTTGAATAAGCTGCCGACCATATATCCGCCAGGAATGGTCTAGGATGAAGAACACGCCGACTATCTTGACAAGCAATCTTAAAAGTAGGCATGTAAATATTTCCTACCCTTCCGGCTATATTAATCTCGGCATGAAAAACAATAAAACCTTGCCGGTGACATAATATGGAAGATGTAATTTACTTTATTCATTCAATTTTGGTTACTACATTGATTGAAACATAAAACCTAATCCTTGTCGACGGAAAACGAATGCACTTAGCATGTGCATCAAGCCTTTGAACCCCTAGGGCGACCTATTGGACGAGTTATAGTCTCGTGAGGGTTTACATAGAGGTCTACCCATAAAACCTATACTAAAACTAAAGCCATCAATCTTCCTCCTCGAAGACATACACCCTCCATCATCTGGGGGGCATACTCCGGATTTTGGATTCCATGAATTGATAGCTTGCATCGAATGCGAATGCTTCCCTTTTCCTCCAAGTAGCGCTTTAGGCGACTTCATGCTACAAAAAACAAAACACAAACTTACATTTGTTAGTGGTGTTTAAGTTGGAAGATCAAACAACATGGATCACGTAAAATAAACCACAAAAATACTTACAAATTGTTCAATGGACAAGTTAAAGTGGGGAGCGTTGAAAATTGGTTTTGGATAGCTAAATAGGCAAGTATCGCATTTTCAATAACTATGTGCCTATCGTGCACTTGTTGAACACTTCTTGAGTTAGGATTCCACACTCTTGGCTAAAAGTGTTGTGAACCCTAGCCCAAAAGGTTTGAAGGAGGACTAAGAGATGCTTTCAGTTTGCTTTCTTCTTTTGCCATTCTTAATCTCGAACAAGAACAATTCGGAAAAAAAAAACATTCTGGTAGGCCAGGTTAGATATATTCAACATATAAGCGGAACAATAGCCGTAAGGTTGACTAAAATAGCCTTAGGCGCACAAAAAACAAGAAATTTTAACTATACAGTTTCAAGGTCCATGACACATACATTTGCCGACACACCGTATGGCATGTTTTTATATAACTACCCTTCCGGGTTTAAAAACTCTAGGCATCGTGAAACATTCAATAGAAGTAGTCGGAAGGGTACAAAACAAAAACTTGCGGCTTCATTAAACAAAGACGCTGCAGAATGCATACGGATGAATAACTGCCGGCTCGCTAGTAGCGATTACAGAAACTATACATTGCGGCAAGTTCTTCAAACTTATACCCTTCGGCCAAACACTAACTATGAAATCCCGGAAAGGTCGATAAAAAAACCTTGCCGGCGTCATGAATCGCCAATTCACAAATTCGAATTTTTCGATCTAATTTGACATGCAAACATGAAATCGAAGTACTAGAGTGAGTTTAAGTGTTCCTTACTTTCTTGCGCACCATTTCCGTGTTTCAATGGGTTCAATTCCTTCTTCTTCAGCGTTTTTCTCTTCACTTTCTTAGCAACCAAATTTGCAATTCCAGGGTTATACTCATTGGGTTTCGATTAGATTGTTTCATACGAGTTGCCTCCTTCCGTGGTGGATCCATTGATGAAGATTAATCGGAGTTTTGAATCGACGATTTTAACGAATTGATCGACGAGTTTTGGTGGTGGTGGGGTGATGGAGCAGTAAGGTAAGGTTGTGGAGGAGAAGAAGAAGAGAAGAAGATGTAATGAAGAAAGAAAATGATTTTGATAGTAATTAGAGTTATAATGAGAAAGGGTAATTTTGTAACTTTACCAATTGACCTCCCCCTTTGCCCTTAAAAAAGAGTCCCTATAAAATTGGGTATACCCCAATTAGTTTGAGTATACCCCAATCTCGCCAGGTAAAAATAGGCCAAATTGAAATAATGAAAGTATTTCTTTTCCGTAAACTGGAGGGATCATAAATTCAGCTTTTCAAAGCTTTTTTTCTGGTTTAATGTTCCAATTCAATTTTCTATTGTCTTGTTGGGATTGTTGTGCACTAGCAGCATTGTCACGTAAATTTTTTGAGTTGCAACTCATTTGGTCAATGACGGTCAAGTGGTCAACCATGTGTTCAGCAAAGCTTCCTCTAGAGTCTAGTCTACTCTCTACGGTACAAAGATATTCAAACCCATGTATGGCTGGCTCAAAAAATTACGTAGGACTAGACTTTACTGCGGTAGTATAATAATAGCTGACTACAGTAAATTTTCAACAGTACTGATTTCACACCTAACTTAGCGAACTTTTGAGTTTGGCATGTACTGATCTAAAGAATTCGCCACGAATAAAACGATATTAAACTTGTCAATAAAAAGTGGTAAAACCGCAGATTCGAATATCTTTGTACTAGTTAGGAGATAAAATGTTTCTCCCTCCTTCAACATCCATTCTCCTTTTTCTGTATTTTTTCAAATCTATGATCCTTTAGGTACCCTAGTTTTATTAGATATTACCTTCATCCTTTAGATCCATCCTTAATCATGCAATCTACTAATCGTTACACCCAAATAGAGCGAAAATTCTTTAGGTTTTTCTTTCAAAAATAATATTCCATCCGCACCCATCACCCTAACTGAGTTCTATCCTCATGGATCAACTCAAGGTTCCTTCTCAATATCTCTGGCGAGACAATTTCATTATGTGATCTTTGAGGCAACAAAGAATGGAGATGTAGGAAAGAAAACTTGGAAATATGAAGAAAGCAGGCTCTGGTTTATGGTCAATAAACAATCCAATTATAATGGTTTCTATCTTTTTGTTTTGCTCTCCAAGCCGAATACAAAAGCGGATCCTGTATCTTTCTACATTCCTGTTGGTAATTGTTTTGAAGGATGGTTTCTTTTGCTACTGCTCTGGAAGAAATTCTCCAATTGGCTAAATCGACTACTCCGATGAACATTCCTGCACCCACTACTAAATTCAACCGTTCTTATGCTCAAGTGCTATTGTCAAGAAAATCCATTCCCATTCCAATCAATCCATCCATAACAACTCCTATCACTCCATCCAAACCTATTCCTAACATTCAATCCAAAACAACTCCAATCATTCCATCCAAACCTATTCCTACCTATCCATCCAAACAAAATCCCTGTGCTCCAAAACCAATTTTATCACCTTTCTTCTGTGATAGCATTGCAGCCAAAACCAACGTTTCTTTGGAAAACCAGCCAGCTACCATCAATATACAATCTCTGGATAGGCAACAATATCTAGGGAAATGGAATTCTACTTTTGTGGTATCTTCTCCACTTCCTGTAGTTTCTCGGGCAAGGATCGGAAATGTGCAGTTTGAAATACAACATGATAAACCCTTACAGTTTTTTCCAATGAATTCTTGTTAGACAATTTTTAATATGGATGCTGGTATGAACAAGAATTTATTTTTCAACTGGATAATGTAGAACTGTCTGTTTTCAGATGGAGCAATCATCATTGGCAAACAAACCCAAAAATAGCACCAGATTACCATCTTGAAATTTTTGGAGTACCATATCAGTTTTGGTCATCGGAAGTAATGCAGGGTCTTGGTAATTTATGTGGGGTCATTCTTTTGATTGATCCTGCTTCCCTGAAGATACAAGATCTCATGGCTATCAGAATGAAGGTTAGAAACACTAATGGAATAAATCATATTCCTCGGGCAATTAACTTGGTTACAGACTCAGGCATTTTCACAGCTCATATTTTCATTGCTGAAGCACCAAGACAAAGTAGTTGGAATCCTAATCTGCAGTCACCGAAAGATTTGAATATCCATTCAATGAGGCAATCAAATTCAGCAGGATTAGCGGAGCCAAAATTACTTCACCAATCTCGTGGGATAGCTGTATCCATGCAGAAATTGTTAATTGTACCGGGAAAAAACCCGGATGACTTGGTTAACAAGAAGGATTTTGTGACATCTTCACAACAAACAAAGGCAAATCAAGGCTCCAAGAAAAAACGTAGGCGCAGGCACAGGCGCAAACTAAGGAGAAAAGGTTTCCAGAAGACACTTGAGCAAGTAAATTCTGTTGAAGGTGTGAATGACATGGAAATTGATTTTCAACCTGCATTTAAAGTATCGGTTGTTGATGACGCTGAAACCCTCCCAATGAAGTCACCTACACGTGCCCACCCAAAGCCCACCAGATACATTAGAACATTCTCGCGAGAAATTATATGCTATTGACCTACAACCGGTTCCTAGGTTTGTATGTCATGTGTATACCATACCTCTCAGTTTCTCAACCTCCACCTCTACACCTATCCTCAACACACCTCCATTTGCAAAAACCACCATCAATAGGCTCTCCACCCTACAAACACAAAAACCTATCTATTATTCATTCCATACCGATAAGCTTCCTAAACAACAATATTTGTTCCCAAACTGGGTAATTGCTGAGGTGCATAGATTGTTTCATCTTGGAATTAACATGGGAATTAGTTTCAATGATATGCCTAATCACTCAAAAAAGTTCTTATTGTCTAAGATTTCTACTGATGGCCCAGTTCTAAAAAAGAATATGGGATGGACTGTGGCTACAAATATAATGACGGATTTTGCTGTTCAACCCTAATCTCTTTTGAAGGAGTTCAGAGTACCTCAATTCATGAGCCAAAGGCTAAAGTTTTACCTCTTGGGGGTTTGGAGGATACTTTTATGCCATATCTAGAGGTTGAAGAAAGTGATGTAGTTTTAGATGACGTGACTTCTACTACTTCTTCCTCAGTTTATCCGCCATGTTTTGAGTCAATTTTTGAAGATATTCAAGATGATGCTTGCTATCCTTCTCACTCATTAGTAACACCTAAAAGGATTGTAATAATTGAATATAAAAGATTGGGTATTCCAGCGGATATTGGAAATCTTGGAGCAACAACGAGAAGAAGTAAGAAATTTTTAGGATCAATAGGTGATAAATGAGTTTACAAATTCTTTCATGGAATGTGAGAGGTCTTTGCTCTCTAAATAGAAGACTCATTGTGAAGAAGATGATACAGATGTCAAAGGCACCAATTATTATTCTCCAAGAGAATAAAATAATATATTGCTCAGATTTTGACATTCTACAAATATGTGGAAATACAAATTTTGGATGGACTTTTCAACAGTCTTTCGGGAGCTCTGGAGGGATGATAATCTTATGGAACAAAGATCTTGTGGAAGTTTCGGACTCTCTAGTTGGTGACTACACTTTGTCTGTTTTGTGCTCAAATAAAATAGATAATTTCAAATGGGTTCTCACAAGTGTTATGGACCTAACAAGCCACATGAGAGGAAACCTTTCTGGGAGAAGCTTGATAACATTTGTAGATGTTGGAATCTGCCATGGTGCTTAGGAGGAGATTTCAACACTATCACTAAGTGTTCTGAAAAAAGGGTTGCTCTAAGATCACAAAAAGTATGGAAGACTTATCTCATTTCATCTCTGATCATGATCTCATAGACCTTCCCCTAAAAGGTGCAAGTTATACTTGGTCCAATGGTCAATCAAATCCTGTCATGTCTAGACTTGAAAGATTCCTTATCTCCCCTTCCGTTGAAACTCACTACCCTTTAGTCTCTCAGTTAGCCAAAGCTAAACCTACCTCAGATCACATACCTATCCTTCTAGACATTTCTGATCCTTCTTGGGGACCTAGTCCTTTTATATTTGAGATTATGTGGTTATTGGAGAATGGATTTATTAATTTTTTGGAGGAGTGGTGGTTATCTTTCTGTTTTGCAGGTAGTACAAGCACAATTCTGTGGTGTAAGTTGAAGGCATTAAAGGAAAAGCTGAAGGAGTGGAATAGAGAAACTTTTGGACATAACACTGCAAAGTTAAAGAATATCCTAGCTGTGATTCAAGTTTTTGATACGCCGGTGTTGATGGTGGTTTTTAGCCTAGGGTTAAAATCGTAAAACCGCACATCTGGCATGACTTCATTATGACCATAAGCACATTTATTGAACCCTTTAATTTGATCATCATAGAAAATTACTAGGGTACCTTTTTTAATGCTAACTAGGGTTTCGGTAGGCCAAAACCCTAATTCCCACGCCACACGTGCCAATGGAAAGCCATGGCAGCCACACCTACCGCGCCAAGGCATGCCAACCATGCTAGCCGCTCCCCCTGTGCTTATGGAAAACCGTGCCAGCCACACCTACCGCGCCAAGGCATGTCAACCATGATAGACACACCCCCTGTGCTAATGGAAAACCATGCCAGCCACACCTACCGCGCCAAGGCATGCCGACCATGCTATCCGCAGCCCATGTGCCAATGGCAAGTCGTGCCAGTTAGATCTCCACGCTAGAGCATACCAAGCATGCTTTCTGTCCCAACACGCCATGCACAACGCTGGCTTCCAAAAAAAAGGCCTGCAACAATCAACAACCATTTTTCAATCACAAGAGCAAATCCTAGCCGTCCAAGGTTACCAGTCAACACATGGTAACCTTTCACCCAAAAACCTAGCTTGGTCACGCCAAACCCTTGGCCCCACATTCCAAGCCAAACCACACCTTGCCTTGGCCCTAGCCATGCTAGCCGCACCATGCGCCCATGGCATGCCAAGCCCTTGGCCCCGCCATGCCAAGCCAAACCATTCATGCAAAACCCTTGGCCCCACATGCCAAGCCAAACCACACCTTGCCTTGGCCCTAGCCATGCTAGCCGCACCATGCTCCCACGGCATGCCAAACCCTTGGCCCCACCATGCCAAGCCAAACCGCACCTTGCCTTGGCCCTAGCCATGCTAGCCGCACCATGTGCCAACGGCATGCCAAACCCTTGGCCTCACCATGCCAAGCCAAACTGCACCATGCCAAACGCACCTAGCCACGCCACCATGCTGGCCTTCCCTACGCGGTTACTACCAAAACGAAGGCGTGAGCAATCAATGGCCCTTCAATCCTGTGATAAATCCTATCCGCATTTTAGGTTACCCAGGACAACATATGGTAACCTTTGACCCAAAACCCTAGTTTGGTCACGCCAACCTAGCCGCACCACCATGCCATGCCAACCTAGCCGCGCCACCATGCTGGCCTTCCCTATGCGGCCACCAACAAACGCAGCGTGCGACGATCAAGCGGCTACCTTTCCTCTTAAGATGCAAAATCTCGACCGTCGAGGTCACCAAGCTAACAAGTCTCCCAAGCTCGACTTTTCAGCAACAAAAATATACTACATGTTTTCTACAAAAAACATTCGAGACATCAACACATATCATAAACTGGGGATCCTCTTTGGGTATTGGTTTGGTGGTTTACAACATGCGGCGTACACTACGCACGTCATAAGGATGAGGCGGTTAGTAAATAAAGGGAGTTAATGGTGAAACGCTCTTTTATGGAACATCAATTACATGCGTTAACGGTTTTATGGAACATCAATTCCATACGTTAACTATTACCACCTCCTCCCATTTACTCACCCATTTTTCCATTCCTTGATGAGACCAGAGTACGTTTCACTTCGAATGGTATAAATAGGTCTTACATATTTCCACCGAACAATAAGTTCGGTTAGGAGGATACACCACTCAGAAAACGTTTGCTAGCTTCCCACTTTCTGATATAAGTCGTAACACAACTACTCTTCCAGAATCAACTATTCTGGTCTCATCACTTTCCTTGCTTCCCTCCCAAAACCAACCCATTCTCCTTCACTTTGTGACCGAAGCAAGTCTGGAATGGCCATTTCTTGGTTTAGGCCGGACTTGTACAAATTCATCTCTCGAATCTAAAGTACTCCCTTGCAGTACATTGGTTAGGGTTTAAATTCGTTTCTCAACCACACACCCGAAATTACCAAAATCAGCAGAAACCATTTTCAATCACCTCCAGGTACTGTTCAATCACCTCATGGTGTTTCATGTTGGAGATCTATTGCAGAAACAGGGGCTTTGATTACAGGGAATTATGCACTCACTATTCACTCGGGTAGAAACATTTCGTTTTGGCATGATAGATGGTGTGGTGACTCTTGCTTAATGCATTCTTTCAAAGACTTATATAAGATTGACAGATAGCACGCTGACCCTTGCTGAGCATATCACAACTAATGGGTCCTGAATTTTGATTTCAAGAGAACGCTAACAAATGATGATGCTAACTCTTTGGATGCTTTATGGGCATTATTGGCTCCAATCGACCCAATCGTTAATACTCTACAAGACACGAGAAGATGGTCGCTTGATCCCAGAGGTATTTTTTCAAGTAAAGTCACTTTATGCTAAGTTGATATGTAATGAAGGCGTTGATGATTTCCCCCACAAATTTGTTTGGGTTTCTGCTGTGCCCCCAAAGCTAAACTTCCTTCTTTGGTGCCGTTCATGGAAAAACTCAACGCAAGATATGTTACAACACAAAGGAATGAATATTTACAAAGCTTGTAGTTTATGTGGTGATGCTCCCGAGACTTAAGACCATATTCTACTGCATTGCAAAGTGGCGCATATGTATGGTAATTTATCACGCCCGATGTTAAATGGGCATGGGTTTTCCTAATTCGATGATGAAATTGGGTCTCAGACTTGGTCCAATAATAGCGTTTCTGGTAATGGAAAGGTGGTCTGGGAACTCATACCGGCTGTTGTAGTTTGGGTGTTATGGAGAGAAAGGAACTGTCGCGTTTTCGAAGAGAATTACTGCTTAAAAACATATGAACAATTGTGCACTGATGCTAAGGCTCTAGTGCTTCCTGGGCTGCAAGTTCTAGCAATTGGATACATGTTAATATTGCGTACACAGTTCATAACTGGTGTACCATTTTTTGTTAATTTTATCCTACTACCTCTGGTAGTATTTTTTTTTTTTTAAATTTTTTTGCTCTTAATAAAATCTTTCTACTAATCAAAAAAAAAAAAAAAAAAAGGGTTTAAGGAATTGAAGGGTCGGTTATTGATTTTATAGTACATCGAATCTAAGGTGATGATAATTACATACAACATGGTCATATGACTCATATTCTCGAGTGGGCTGTATTCTCTGGTTATATATAGTCTCCATATCGAATATCTTTGTACTAGTTAGAGGATAAATATGTTCTAAATTCTCATTCCCTCTTTTGGTTCAGGCCACTACATAATCATGCATGATATATTATCTTATGAGCATCTATGCGATTTTGTTGTTTGCTCTAAGGTTCTACTTGATTCGAACAAAATTTACCTCCTGTGAGCTTTTCCCACAATGGCCATTGTTATCTGGGATTGGCTAGCTTCTAACAGTTCTCCATTTCTTCTATAAATACGTACCCAGTGTCTTACTTAATCCGAATATATCTTAGTCATTTGTATTCAACACAAATAAAGAAATGAAATCCCCACATTTGCCTGCTAGCAGTGAAGCTGTTTTGATTCAAGAGATTACGAAGAAGATATCCATCGCCGAGAAATTCAAATCAGGTTTTTATGAAATTGCTACCATATGTAGGAATACTAGTCGTAATAATCAGGTAGAAAATAGTAGTGAGAAGTCCAATCAGAGAGAAGCCGTGGCCGAGAAAGCAAGACTAAATGATATTTATGATCAAGACCCAATTAGGACTGTTATATTCTTGAGTTCGTGGAGTCATACTTGAGTTATCTTGCTAATTACTCAAGCTCTAAATTAGGTGATTAATGTCACATATATCCCCTGAAGTTTTTGGCACATGATACAGCCATACTTAATTTTATGTACTATCTTCTTGTGGATCATAAAAACTCATGTAACCTAACTTATTTAGCGTCTTTTGTACCTAATAAATATATCTTTCCTTGTATCTCCACTTCGATTACCAGTGAATCCTTCTAATACACAATACCATATCTCCGGAAAAGATGTTCCCAACCTAGTATCTCCTTGTATCTATCGGAAATCGATGTGGCTAAACACGTAATTAATTGACCGTCAAACAATTAAGCTTCATCGCGAAAATTGTTAGCTATTAACTGTATTTTGTTTTGTTAGGATTAGCGATGAGACATAAACATTTGCATGTCTACTAAGTAAAGATTTGGGTCTGTGTTTGTAGCGAATTCTGATATAGGAATCTGAATCACAGTCGAGTCGACTTCGGTTGGGCGGGCTGTAATGTAAAGCAACGACCTTGTTTCTTTTAAACTTAGGAATCTTAGATCGACGAGTCTAACTGTGAAACCTTCCCAATCGGTCAGCTGCAAAATAAACTCGCTCTCAAGATAAATAAAATACAGTAGAATCTCTAAAAAGAAATTGTGGTATTTTCTTACTTTATTATATGTTAGTCGCTAAAAAGGAATGTTTATAAGTATATGTGACCTTTAAAGTTTAAACCCTGAACCCTAAAACAAAGAATTCCAAGAGCTTCGATGTCTTTCTCACCAAGATGTGCTGCTACCGAAATTCCACATTGCTTATTACATGAGCTGGCCAGTTTACTCTAACACCTTATAGATGGGTCTATTATATTGACCTCATTTTCGGGTGCATTTCTAAAAACTCCATTGATTCATTTTACTATTTGACCTCATTTTCGGGTGCATTTCTGAAAACTCCATTGATTCATCGAAAGTGTTTTGGCTTTAGTGGTAGATGGGTCTATTATATTTGACCAAAAGTATTTTGCATTTGTATTGTATGATGGACTTTCCCCTGAACAACACTTGCACACTTAGATGAATGAAAAAACATACAAAAAACATGATGGATTATTACAATGCTGATTGTATGTCAAGCCTTTGGCAAGAACTTAAAGCTCAAATTAACAGTACACAGAACTCTTAGCTGGCACTGCTTTATTAGCTGGCATTAACCACTCTCATCTCTACACGTGGACTGTTCCTATAGGATAGGCTGAGTTCTCTCTCACTGACACACTAGAAGCATAAATACATGCCGTCTCTTCTTCCTTAGTAATCTTTACTTACTCTCGCTCTGTAGCATTTTCTTGTACTAAAACTGAGTTTTCATATCGAATAGCATCTCTGTACTAATCAAAGGATAAATATGTTCTAAATTCTCGTTCTCTCTTTTGGTTCAGTCCACTACATATTCATGAGCATCTATGTGATCTGGTTATCCGCTCTAAGGTTCAACTTGGTTCCTAACAATCAATTTACGTACTGCTTTTGAGCTTTTCCCACAACAATTCTCCATTTCTTCTATAAATACATACCCAGTTCCTTACTTACTCCGAATGCATATATCTTATGTTGAGATTATTAGTCCCACATTGTTGGGCAATCTAAGATCCTGTGGCTTAGCCAATTAGTTTTGAGTTGGATGCCCGTATTCTAACATGATATCAGAGCAGGCTATTTGCGACGAGTCTTTGACCGCGCGTTAACTCCGTGTCACCCGATTTATTGTCCACGTGTTAGACCCAACAAGACTACACGTGAGGGGACGTGTTGAGATTATTAGTCCCATGCTGTCTGGGCAATTTAAGATCCTGCGTTTTATAACTCTATGGGCCACTCCACTAATTGCCAATTGGTTTTGAGTTGGATGCCCATATTCTAACAAGGAAAATTATTAGTCCCACATTGTTATGCCAATAGTCATTGCAAGTGGTATTCAACACAAAACAAGAAATGAAAGCTTGAAGCCTGTTAGCACTGAAGGTGTTTTGATGCAAGAGATTTCGAAAAAGATGTCCATCAGAAGAAAAAGAAATTGGTGACCGAGAAAGCAAGACGAAATAATATTTATGATCATGGAGTCATACTTAATTTATCTTGTTAATTACTCAAGATCCTAATTAGATGAAAGATAACTAATGTTACATATCCCTTGAAGTTTTTGTCACATGATACAGCCATACTTAATTTTATGTCGAAAACATTGTTATCGTACGTCTTCTTGTGAATCATAAAAACTCATCTAAACTAATTTATTTAGTGTCTTCTGTACCTCATAATCATACCTTTCCTTGTATCTCCATTTCGACTACCATATCTCCCGAAAGGATGTTCTCAAGTCCCAACCTCGTATCTCATTGTCTCTACTAGAATTGATTGTGGCTAAACACGTAAACAATTGACCGCCAAACAATTAAGCTTCATAACGAAATTGTTAGCTAATTGGTAGACGCGCGTGAAAGCTATTGTATTCCTGGCTAAATTGAGGCATATGCCACTTAACTGGGGCCTATGGCTACATGATAAAATAGGGTCATTAAGAAATAATTCATAGAAACCCCTTATCCACTATTTATGTTAATGCCTAATAATATACCCTTGTTAAATTAGTGCTAATTCGGATAATTAAATAATGTTTAATCAAGTTAATTATGAAATTAACTTTCATTAATGCATAATCAACACTTGTAAATTATTTTTTTTTTTTTTCAAAAGACTCGATCCAGAATTGGTTGATGTTAGTGCTTTTGTAAACCGATTCAGGGTTGAGTTTATGCCGAATGACGATGTAAACCCAGAATCGGAGTTTAATCAATACACACATAAACCGATTCCAAAAATCGGTGTTTATATAATTCCATATAATTCAATTATGCCTTACTTTCAGAAACAAAATATTCATTACATAGTTTAGGATATTAGCGCACTACATATATAGGATTCAATATGGTAATTATAGAATTTGACACATCAAATGTTCGTCAATGAACCTCCGAGCACGTCGGTATAACGTCGTATATTCTTTGTAGTGAATGAACTTAGTTTCCCCATTACGGATTCTCCATAGCCCGTTGAAACGTTCCAGCTGAAATTCAATGAATTCTTAAATGTTAGTATGTGAACTTTTGACATAGGTATAAAAATGATCGCATTACTCACTTTTTTCCCTAAGAGGAGCTCGTGGATGATAGTGGTACACCATATTTCCAACTTTTAAGTACTCTCGCATTGCACCTTTAATGTAGTTGAATCGAAATTTCAAGTCTCTTCATTTACGGTTATTGGGATTCGCGGTACGCCCGTAAAAGAACTCTTCAAATCTCTTCCAAAACATTGAAGATTTCATTCAGATGTTCATGGAACGTATTAGCAAACGATTTAACCAGACACAAATCTTCAAACGGTTCCCATTCCATTTTCTAGGCTAAGTGTGTGATGTGGGAGTGTCTCAAAGAGGTTGCCCTTATATAGATGAAGTCTCAACATCTATTTTTTTGGAATTTAATTCACACAATCGGATTTTAGATATGACCACATAGACAGATTGTGTCCTTATAAAATCATATAAAATATGCCTCTCATTAATCGAGCTTTTGTAATGCATATGTAATCCGATTCTTAGCAAAAAAAGTTACATAACTTTTCTTCATAGAAATCGGATTACAAATATATACATGTAAACTGATTCTTGGCAACAAAAGTTACAGAAATTTTCTTCATAGAAATCGGATTACAAAAATGTACATGTAAACCGATTCTAAGCAAAAAAAGTTTCAGAAACTTTTCTTCATAACAATCGGATTTCATAAAGGTACATGTAAACCGATTCTGAAATTGAACCTCTGGGAAATTGTCAGAATCGGTTTACATATAGGTACTTGTAAACCAATTCTGACAGAAAAAAAATGCCAGAATACTGCAATTTTTGCACACACATTGTAGTTGGTTATTTTATCGCGTCTTGGACAACCACCAACAATTTTCAAAAGAAACCGATTAAGTCATTCATAAACTAGGAATATAACCAAATATAATTCGACAATAAGTTTAAGACAAGACATAAGTTTTGACTCCATAATTATCCATAGTTAAAGACATAAACATGAATTAACCATTCATTCATAAACATCCCCACCACGACCACGACCACGTCCACCGCATCCTCGTTTACCAGGTTGGGCGCTGCTCGATGCACCTTCAGACATCTTTTTTAGGGGGCTATCTTCCTATTCTTCTTTGGCTCCTCCTCCTCCTCCTCCTCCTCCTCCTCCTCCTCCTCCACCACCACCTCCTCCTCCTCCTCCGCAAACTTTGCACCATCTTATACATCTTCGAGACTGTTCAATTCATCAATCAACTTTTCATTGGCCTTAACATTTTTCCCTTCCCTGATTTGCATCTTTGCTTGGGTTATCAAGAACCCGACTCGTCTTCTCTGTTTCCATTTTAAATAACAAACATTCAACAAAAAACGTTAATAACATTAACAAAACCGTAATTGAGTAACAATACGCACCAGGCATTCGAGAGCCGTATCTTTTTCCTCTATCTTGGGCCTCTCATCTAATTGTATCACTCGAGTATGCGAAACATTGTTGTACCACGGCATGTAACCCGGAATTGCATCATCATCTGTTCGAGATGGACCATCCAAAGGATATCTGTGAAACGCTCTATCTTCTCAATAATCACATGATGGTAAGCTTGTGAACAATGTCAATATCATTATCATATGGTTTGGTTTTTTTCTCATTGATTTTGAACATCTTGTGCTCCTTTGGGATTTTTTGTACGTAACCGCATTGTCTTGCGACTCTCGTCGGGTTGTACATTACATATCCTCTTGGGTGAAACAAAGGACCAAAATAATTACTTTTCTCTCTGCACCCAACCTTCATTCCTTTTCCTTTTCGTTTAGCCAAATCTTCCTTGTAAGGATCAAAGACAACATCTTTCGTTGTCAAGTTGTCCAACTGACGTCTCAACTTCAGATAACCCTTCATTATTTTGGTTCTTCGGCTTACTTCTGTAGGTGTACTTGTATCCATAATACTCGTGGTCCCATTCCTTGTTCATAAAAGACCTTTGAGCAAATATTGGGAAGTGCATATATATCCACGCATGTAGAAACGCCATATTCCCTCCGATTTGGTTCCTTTGAGCCCTAAAAGCCTTTCTCAACTCGTTCAACGAGTGTGCAAGGATGGCAGTGCCCTAAGAGTATTCGTGAATCTTTTAAAATGGTTGTAACAGCTGGATAAAGTTGGCGCTCACACGGGCACCGGAAACATCAGGGAAGATAACAGCTCCCAGGACGTAGAGGACATATGCATTTACCGTAGCGATGATACGTTCCGGCGTCACCTCTTTTCCCTCAGCACGAAGCTTTTTTGTTCCCATGAAATTGTCCCTTAGCTTCGAGAGATAAAATATCCCATGTTTTAACTTGCCTACTATCATCTCTAACTTGGTCCTCTCCCCATTCCATTGGAATACATTCTTGGTAAACGCGTAAATCTTTTCCCAGGCAAGCTCTTGCACGTAGTCTTCGTGCTTCACGACTTTACCTTCTATGCTTAGCCCGGTAATGAACTTCGCGTCATTTGGAGTTATCGTCATTTCGCCAAACGGAAGATGCAAAGTATTTGTTTCCCCGTAATATCTTTAGGCAAAGGCGGAACAAAGAGGTTTGTCGTAACCAAGGTCCAAATTATCGACCGCAGGTATCAACCCCGTAGAATTGACTAGATCGAATACTTCTTGAACTTCTCCAACGGTTGATTCTATTGCTTTCAGTGGTCATTTTCTCATCATACTCACTGACGTTCCTGGCTTCATACGACGAACGGCATCCCCGTGATCCTATAAAATAAAACAAACCCGGTGGACAACAATAAAAACACTATACGGATAATAATTTTTATGTTACATAGCATAATGTTTAGGTACTTACTATGGTATGGAAAACGACGACACCCCAACTGTCTTTGTACCCCCATAACATCTGTCCTCCATCACCCGGTAACACGTAAACCCGTCCTTAGGGCCGCGACGAAACATCTTCAGCGGGTCGGGCATGTGGTCACCTTTCTTCTTCTTTGGAACATCTATCTTCTTATCATATGTCTTACCTTGTTCTTGAGCGTCTCCTCCTTGGACTTGTTCTTGCACTTGTTCTTGAACTTCTCCTATCTCTTCATCAACTTTCTTCTCACTTTCTTCTTCATCAATTTCATCCTCACCTTCTTCTTCATCACTATCAGCCTCACCTTCTTCTTCGTCACTTTCACTCCCATCACTTTCTTCTACACCACCTTCTTTGCCACCAATTTCTTGTTCATTGATCTCCTTTCCACCACTTTCTTCCTCATCAACTTCCTCATCACTTTGTTCAGTAGGTGTATCAGAATCAAATTCTTCATGTGTTGGTTGCTCAGGTTGAGGTGGTGGGTCATTGATGGTCACGATTCATCTAACCTTATTTCTTCTTTTGACCACCTCACGTGTATCACTTTCAATTTCTTATCTCTATTCTATCAAAAGAAATGAAACTCAGTTCTCTTTCTTCCTCTCACAGCCGCACCTCAAATCCTTCTCTAAACCATTTCTCTTAGGGTTTGATAGTCATGTCTACTAGAATACTGGAATTTGATTTTTTGTGCTACTAGAAATAGAGGTGAAGGTGTTTAATCAGGAAGTAAAAGAAGACATGGGGTTGAATCTGAACAATTTTAGACCAGTGAATCTCATAGTGTTGTTGACTAGAGATTCTCAAGGAATATGATACAGGTTAAGTTTTTTCTTTTGGTTTTCTTTTGTATTTTAATTTTGGGGTTAGGGTTTTGATTTTACAATTTTTAGGTCTCGATTGTTTGGATGAGTTAGAATGTTTTATGTTGTTTGTTCTTGATTTGAAATAATTTTCTCTTGCTAAATCAGATTCGAAAGGGTCTTTGTCGATTTTAAAAATGGAGATTGAAGAATAGTTCATGCTGCAGATGATGAAATTATGGAGGTTGATGACTTTGGGTCCCCTGATTAAAGTTTAAAGCTCTTACTTCTGGTTAGTATTCAGTTTATCTTCAATTTTTTCTTTAATTTTGATTTTTGATTTTTTTATTTTAGGGTTTATGAGTTTTGATTCTAATTCGTTTTTGTTTGTGTTTTGTGTGGTTGTAGATGTGGAAGGATTTTTCACGCAGTTCAATCCTGGTGAGGCTATTTCTTCTCCTTCTATCTATATCTGTATTTACACCATTTTGTTAATTTTAGGTTATTTTTCATGTTTTTCGGCTTTTTCATCAATGTTGGTATGACTAGTAAATCAGGTTTGATTTTGAGGGGTTTTTCTGGTTATTTTTTTTCCTTGATTTTTTGATGTACAGTCTTGCCGGTACTATAATTGGAATGGCACAGGATTTTGTTGGAAGCAAATTTGAATTGTCTGGTGCTTTAGTTGATTATATATTGATATTGAAAGCATAATTAAGAAGTCTAACCGAGTTTCAAATTTTTTCACGAAGGTCTATTATGTTGGTTCTATCTTAATTTTTGACTTCAACCCCTTAACTTTTGTATCATATTCTTATAAGGTATTGGTATGCTTTTCGAATGTTGGTATAAAGGAGAATACAACCAAAGGAGGAATGCACTATTTGGAGGTGAAACGACTTCTACTGTTGAGTTATAGCCAAGGTATTACCTTCTATCTTCTTCTCAAGTCAGAGGGGAATTTTGTTCGCGAGCATCCCGTGTTAGCTCGTATTGTTGAGATGAAGAATTTATTGGACAAGGTTTATATTTATTCCGTAGCAATCTTCCTGTCCCATAATTTTGACCATGCATGCATGAGATTTTGTTGTTTGATGTTTGGGCATACTTTCCTTTAGCCGTTTTCATTTTATAAGGTTAGGTTATTTGACTAGTAAGTATTTTTTTTTTTTTTTTTTTTTGATAAGCAAAAATTTTATTAATCAAGCAGTATCAGGCACTGCAAGCCTTGGTAATAAAGAAGATATCCATGGAGAGTATTCCACGTATTCTTCTAGTACTAACTTGTCTTTTCTTACTCTTTTTGATATTCTATCTGCGATAGAATTATGATCTCTTTACATGAGAGATTTTACAGACTCTAAAGGACTCTACTAAATTTTTTTTGATATTAGCAATGATATTATTATTCTCCCATCTAACATATAGATTGTCAGATGTGATGGACTTCACTACTACTTCAGCATCTGCTATCAATTGAATTTCTGTGATTCCTTGCACTTTGATCCAGTTGAGAGCTTCTAAGATGGATGCACATTCACTTGCTTCTGCATCAATCATTCCGTCTGCATATGATCCCTTAACTCCCTTGCAGGCTCATGCATTAGATAATAGCACCATACCAGTGCCATAAGTGTTATTAGTATGATCAAAAGAAGCATCAACAAAAAGAGTATCCAGATTGGTAGTAGGTTGAACTGAGACAGAAGGTAAATCCTGCATAGACAAACTGTTAGAATCTGTAAGAGAGAAGTTTTGCAGATGTAATCTGATTCTCGACACAGTTGAAAGTGGGTTAAGAGTTTTGTCCTGGAACACATGTTCGCATCTCTCTTTCCATATTATCCAGCAGCCCACCATCAAAGTTCTCTTCCAAGTATCTTGAACCTCCACACCATTAGGATGAGCTACAGTAAACCAGGATATAACCCATTCTTTGACACTGGCACTGTTAATTGCCACCTGATCAATATTGATGTTTAGATATTTCCATACTGCTCTGGCATGACTGCATTGCAGAAGGAGGTGAAATAGAGATTCTCCAGACTGTTTACATATGGTGCAAGAAGTATCAATGGCAGTATTGAATCTAGCTGCCCTATCTTTAGTTTGCACTATTTCCCTCAAGCATTTCCAGGTGAAAAGTTTGATTCTATGTGGAAGCTTAATGGCCCATAAAGATTTCCATGTCTCCTTAGGAACAGTATTGATGGCTTCATGAGAGTGATAATGATTTTCCACCAACTTGTTGTAAGTTCTTTTCACAGTGAATTGACCATTTTTTGTTGGCCTCCATCTTGTTATATCCTCTTCATCTTTATTAATCTGCATCCTTAGTATTTTTCCAACAACATCTTCAGAGAAAAGAGCATGAAGAAGATTAACATTCCATATGGAAGTGCTGGGAATAATTAACTCAGAAACGTAAATATATTCCTGATGGCTTGGCTGAGAAGGTAAAGGTTTTACATCCAAGTTAATGATCCAAAAATCCTGCCAAATTCTAGTTTTTTTACCATTTCGCACTTCCATACAAACATGTTGCTTAAGATAAGAAAGACCAAGTTCAATTCCCCTCCAAATCCAGGAACAATTACCTGCATTCGTGTCAATATGTATGAACTCCTCATTTTTAAAATATTTAGCTTTCAATACCTGAGTACACAGAAGATCTGAATGAGAGTTAATCCTCCAAGCCAATTTTGTAAGGAGAGCATGGTTGAGCATCTTTAAGTCTTTGAAGGCCAAACCCCCTAGATCTTTAGGAATGCATAAACTATCCCATGAAACTGGATTGTTGCCTCAATTGGACTTGTATCCCCAGAAAAATTTTCTTTGAAGAGTGTCAAGCTGTTTGATTAATTTCTTGGGCATCTTGAATGTGCTCATTTGATATATTGGAACTGCATTAAGCACTGACTTCACCATAGTGCCTCTTCCAGCCTGACATAAACTTTCATTTTGCCATGTAGCTAATCTTCTTTCAAATGCATTATTGATGTCCTCAAAAGATTTAACCTTGGATTTACCAATAAGCAATGGAGAGCCAAGATACTTTTCTTTGCCATCCATATTCTTCACACCAAGTATATGACTAAGAGTGCCACACACTGAGGGATCCATATTGTTACTAAACAAAATGGAAGATTTGTCAAAGTTAATGACTTGACCAGATTGAGAACTGAAATCTTCAAGAGTTCTTAGAAGATTATTCACACTGGTTAAATTGGCATGAGTGAAGATGAGACAATCATCCGCAAAAAGAAGATGATTTATAGGAGGGGCAACTCTTGCTGCTTTGATACCTGGAATTTCCTTGGATATATGGGCTTCGGATAGAGTTCTAGAAAACCATTCCATTGCCAAGATGAATAAGTATGGAGATAGAGGATCTCCCTGCCTAATACCTCTTGAAGGAATGAACTCTGTACATGGAGAACCATTAAGAAGAACTGATAAAGAGGTAGTTCTTATACATTGATATATTAGGTTGGTCCAACCTTCACAAAACCCAAAACTCCTTAGAACCTTGATAATAAAGCACCATTCTAATCTATCAAAAGCTTTAGACATGTCAACCTTGAGAGCTAACCAACCATTTTCTCCTTCTTTCTTTTTCATAGAATGAATTAATTCATGAGCAATTATTGTGTTGTCATTGATTATTCTTCCAGTAACATATGTAGCTTGATAAGGAGAAACAATCTTGTCCATTAATGGCTTCATTCTAGAGACCATAATCTTGGAGATGATCTTGTAAGACGTATTACAAAGACTTATTGGCCTAAACTCAGAAGGAGTTGTGGGCTTTCTTATTTTAGGAATCAAAGATATGTACGTTTTGTTGATGGCATGAGACATGAAATGAGTACTGAAAAAGCTTTTTACCATAGCACATACATCTTCACCTACTAAGCTCCACTGTGACTTATAAAAGCCGGCTTGGAAACCTTCAGGGCCAAAGATATGTACGTTTTATTTGACTAGTAAGTATCCTTGTAGTTATTTGAGTGGTAAGTTTTCTTGCCTTAGTCTGGAAACATCCTGAATCTCCAAGTTTCTTCGTTGTGTATGGTAATTAAGATATCAGGGTACACTTGTACCTTGTAGTCTTTTGCAACCTAATGGACAGTTCAGGACCCCGCACCAGGTGAATTAGCACTTGCTTCTCTGTTACAATAATCTTTTATGCAGTTTTCCCACTTTTTTTTTTTTTTTACTGAGATCTTTCTGATGTTTTGTCTTCTCAGGGGGCCAAAGACCATGCAAGTGCTAGGTATTTTCCACTACTACATATGCCATGGTTTAGTCTGCTTGAATAGATATGTTAGCCAAGAAAGAGGTGGTCCATTGAATTATGGACCTGCTTATATCTGTAATGCAATCACTAGAGAGTATGTTATGCTTCCAACATCTGAAGGACATTACTGGTCCACTGGATTTGGTTATGTTCTTTCCACCAATGAGTACAAAATTGTTCGAATATATGAGCCTGCTGGAAGCAGGGCCGTACCTAATAGTAAGGCCACATAGGCAGTCGCCTAGGGCCCCCGGACTACAGGGCCCCCAAAATTCTTCTTCTTTTCTTTTCTTTTTTTGTATATATACCATTTTCTTTTGTATTTCGCCTTACAGAGAAGAAAAATAAAACTATTACCGTGCATTGTAATCTCTACAAAATTTTAGAGTTTTTTATCCGTTAGCCTAACTTTTAACTATTTTGGTCCCAAAATCATTTTTACAAAATCCCAGAATTTCTTATCCGTTTGCCCCAATTTTAACTATTTTAGCCCAATAAAACTTTGGCCCAGTTAGTATCCAACTTTTTACATTACAATATTAAAAACTTAACTAACTAGCAAAACTTTTAATAATTTCTTGATGATAACACTTTAAAGGCGTCATTTAACAAGCCTAAAAATTATCTAAAATATGACGTGGGTTCCGATATCGATGGGCTGACATGACTTGTATGTCGAAATGAAAGTTCTTAAAATTATTTGCCACAAGAAACTGAAAGGGATATTGAATTTTTGAATTTCTTGAAGGATATGGAAAGTTGCTACTGCAAAAGCTGCACACAAGATTTTACAGACAATTCTAGTTACAGTTGTCTCAGCAGAAATTTTTTTCCAAAGCTACACTTGATCAAGTCTAATTTTCATTCAACAATGTCGCAACTATATATTTTTTCCGATAACCTAGCAATTTTAGCTATTGAGGACGATTTCATCAAGGAAACCGGGAAGGTCAATTTTAATAGATTTGTTACTTTTATGTAATTGCTTATATTGTGTAAATTTTATTGTATCTGTTTCAAAAAACTATGCTGGCTCATATACAACTTACGCATGAAACAAGTTCTTTTTTTTTATAAAACGGAAGGAGTACATGGCTTATGGTATCTTTTTATTTTACACAATAGGTTTAGGCCCCAATTTTTAGTTTTCGCCTACGGCCTCTAAAAAACTTGGTACGGCCCTGGCTGGAAGAGACTCGTATGTTAGAATTGTTCAAGTATACATGTGGCAAGGGATGGAGAAATGCGGGAACCATTGAAAACATCAAAATTCCATGTGAGTCAGAATATGCTAGTGCATTTGCAAATGGATATCTTCATTGGGTGAACGTGGAAGGATCCCTTTTTTCTGCATTCAATTTGGCTGATGAAAAGTTTAGCCAACTTCCACCACCACCACCACCTTTGTTGTCACCAGATGGTGGTGTTCCATATTTTATTATTGCTCTAGGGGTTTTAGGTGATTCTGTAAGTGCTATCTATAATTACAATGGCCCTGATTATGGTGATGGTGATTCTGAAATATGGTCATTGAAGAAGAATGAAAATAATAATGACTTGAGCTGGATTAAAGAGTTTAGATTTAATACTCATATTTTACCACCACCATTTCACTTTACGAAGAGTGGTAGGTTTTTGTGCAGTGGGTATGGCGGAATTTGGAGTTGCAATCCCAAAGCTGCATGTACCAAGATGAATGTGAGTTTTGGAAAGTCTATATCTCAATTAATCCCTCACAAGAATACGTTGGTTACATTAAGAGTACTAGATTTTGTGCCCGTGCTACGCACCGGGCGGACCAGAAAACCACTTTGCCTCGCCCTGTTCCGATGCATGCTTAGAATTTTTTATTTGGTGTAGATCGGCTTCGCCTCACCCCGTACCAATACATGCTCCCCTCCCGATGCATGCTTAGGATTTCTGATTTGGTGTTCGCCTCGCGCCGTCCCCATACATTTTTTATTTTGGTGTGGCTCGGCTTCGCCTCGCCCCCTCGCCATGCACTTTTGATTTGGTGTGGCTTGGCTTCACCACGGCCCCGATGCATTTTGGATTTGGGGCCCGAGCTCACAACTATTATAGGCAGCTGCTTCCTATAGCTCCATAACACGGAGGAGCATGAGCTACGTTATACTCAAAATGGGAGATAATAATAATTAGTTACTTCATTAGTACCATGTAATATATACATTTACACAATTCAGTACATCCTACTGAATCATTCATTACTTATAGATATTCATTGATTAGCTAGATTCCTTGTTGTCTATCTTCTTCCACGCCATTTCAAACAGATTGTTAAAGGATTATATAGAAAATTGATAAAAAATATCAAAACATTTTCATATTCTTTCAAATAAGACTTTGCCATACACATAAAGTAGGAGTCCATGGGTATGTCTTCCTTAGTGTCGTTTCCTCTTCATAAACCGACAAATAAAGCTTTGCGAGTTCATATAAAATGAAATCATCCCATAAAAACATCAAATGGGTTGCTTCAAATACGTTCAAGGTGGATGCAGCTCGGCTTTACGCACTTTCTTTTTTCCAATGGTGCATCCTGCTTGTAAAAATGATTGCATCCATTTCGCCGACATCTTGTTTAATATGTGGATGTTCTTCACCTGAGATGAACCATGGAAATTCATTAGTTTCTTTCTATACTATGTTAGGAACTGCAATCCATTAATAAGCTAATTAATAACTCAAATAGAGAGAAACAAATACAGTTATAAATAATGCAATAAAAGTCTGTTGTCATGGAAATGGACATGGTGTTTATATCCTATTCATATTCTCATCTTGTTTCACTGAATTGAGTGTTTCCAATTCTGGTCCCCAGATGATCAACTATCAATTTTCTGTTGCTTAATTAGCTGATGATACTCTTCTCTTCTTAGTTTTTTCTTCTCTTCATTTTTTCTAATGTTAACAAACTTTGCCTGATTAACAACGAACTCAAGCAAGGCATAGGTCATATGACATCTATATCATATTCTTTCTGGACGCCTAATCATTTGTCACAAAAGACCAAATACAAAATTAAACGACCCCGATATTGTGGCCTGATGTAGTTTCTAGTATCAAAATCAATAAATAGTCGGTGACTAAAAAAACGTTCAAACATAACATGTTCACCAAGATTGTTGTGCATGTCATTAGATTCCTGTCACTTTGAATTCTTCTACCACCTGGTCCACAATTGAAAAGGTGGTATGAGACAGGAATGAGCTGGGGCCGCTGGGCATTAAAAAGTTAAAAAACCTTAAATGGAGATGATACATGAGGTTACTAAGATGCATCAATTCCATAAACAAAACAAAAAAAGTGTCAGAATTAAACCTTAGGATCAGTTTTTCGGTCCAATCTTGACAGGAAATCTGTCCATCTTCAGTAGAAGTGTTAATCGCACCAGAAAAAAATAGGGAAACCCTCACCAGCCTTTGAATCGTGGTTTTCCCAAATATAAGCTTTCATAACACAAAAGAAATTCCTCTCTCCCGTCTTTTCCTATCCATAGGCATGTATTCAAGAGAAAAAGATGATCAATAATGAGTGGTTGAGTGAGTAAACTGATCATACTACTGTACATGAAGCACGACGCACTCATTTGAAATCCAAAAAATGCAGGTAATATGCAAGCAGCGAAGCACAAAGTCATACTGATAAGAATAAAAGAGCTCACCATATGCGATGGCAAATGTTGGTCTGTAATGACAGTAACAAAGAGAACCTTATTATGAAGGCCCTTCAATTTAGGCACCCATTAACGAATGTGTTGCATATGGGAATGCACACTAATGATGATATCTGGTTTGTCTTCCATCAGACCAGTTTCCACCTCCCTTCAGTTATAACAAAAAGTTACACCAAATTTAGACTTCCCTTCAACATTTTATAACTTCCCTTTTGAATTCACTATTGTCATAACGAACAATCTTGCTAATATAGGTTACTGTCTTACTGATCTAATGTTGCAATAGTGAGATCAGTAGCATTATACTGCCAATTATATTGCCGAGAAATTAAACTATCAAACCACAAAAAGTCAAAACCGATGCCAAACAGTAAACTCTAATCACTTTACTCCTAACTGTATATTGATTCCAATTAATCCACTTTCTCCAACACATCCCAGTGTCAACCTTAATCAGATTATAAAAAGTGAAAGTCATGCATAATATTTCAAAACAGCCGTAATTGAAAATTTAATATTTCTAAACTAAAAGCAACGTCATGCAGTTTAAAGCTTGAATGGAATGAATTATGAACCTTAAGGAAACGAATGAGGGAAAACAAACATCATCAATGTCATCTCCTTTAGCTAAGTGACTGAATGTCGTGTGAAATTGAAGTTTAAGTTGTTCTCCAAATCTTCGAAGGTTCAAGGGATGGAGAAAAATGAGGAATAGTAAGTTAGCAATGACGCAAATTTAACCACATTAGGTAAGATGACCCATCCAAGCTGAAAACCTTTTGAGAAATCCACATTGGTGAAGCTTACGAACTGTAAGTTAGTAAGCAAATAGCCAATTATTGTGCAACCTTATATTGTTGTTACGGTATTGAAGGTGTGATGCATTTTATGCATTTCTGGAAACTGCATTTCGTATATTATCATTGCAATTGGAAGATTAATGGATTTGTAAACAAATATACAATAAGACTGCATGTTAGTTTTTACAGTGTTTGAGAGAGAGTAAGTTGCAGTATACCTGGTAGTGGTTTGTTACATTCAATTTCACCTGAATTTGACCAATTTCGGGCGTCTCTTGATCTACACCCGCATGCATGAATGATATTGAAATATCACGAACATGACCTGCCTGCACGCACAATTAGCATGATTACAGTTACCGTAAAACAATTCCAAGTCCAAAACACAACTCTATAAGTTTAACAAAACACAAATTTAGCCTAATCAAATTAACATGCAGTCAGATCACCAGTAAAATAAATCCCTTAAACATTTTATAACTTCCCTTTCGAATTCACTATTGTAATAACGAACAGTCTTGCTAATATAGGTTACTGTCTTACTGATCTAAACAGATGTTGGGGCACCCGTAGCTACAACACTGTGAAATAAGAAAAGAAAATTAAACCCAATTTCAAGCAAGTACAACCAAATAGAAGGATGATGAAAAATCCATACTTCTGTAACAATATTACATGTTTATTCTTTTACCTGCAAAACAGAAATTGAGAATGCAAATTATATAAAAAATAATAGACAATAAAGAAAAAGCTCATAAGCAATATAAGCATGAATGTGAGAAATACCCATCATCAATTGACAGACGATAAATGAGATCAACATGGCAAAAGAAGAAAAAAATATCAAAAGTAAAAAAAAAACCTAATTTTTTTAATCGTCTGCATATACTTAATCTTCTACTTCATATAATCTACTTAGATCTTCAATTTCAATGAGAAGATTGGCGGCGGTGTAGTCGATACTTGCTAAGGACTTAGGGTTGAGCATTCAACCTCTCGCAGAGAATCAAGATGGCGGAGAAAAAAAACAGAAAGAAGTTTATTTGGGAGAAAAGAAAAGGAAAAAGGAGCTGCAGTTTTCATCAGTATAACAGATTTCTTACGGGTGTATTGTACACTTAACTGACATCATTGACGTACAGTTAAATTTTTGGTGTAAACCAAGTGTAAATTATATTTTAGCTGTAAACAACTCACATAAGTGTTTTATACCCACATTTTTGCTAACGGTGTTACAAACGGTCAGTTAAATATATGGTGTAAACAGAGTGTCATTCATGTTTTAATGTCTTGACCAATAGAATCCCGCCATTTGTCGTCACCAGAATTGCTCTTCCTCAAAGCTTTTATCTAATTTAATTTGAAGGGGGTGTCACACTCACCGTGCAACGTGGGAGCTTATATGACTTAGCATTTTAAAGGAGGGGAGATTAGGAGAAAAGGATACAAAAACAATTGAATACGTTGAAAGAGCAAGTTCAAGTGAGGAGACAGAAAACAATGATAAACTGAAGAAGCCGCAGAACAAAGTCTAGGTAAAAGCCGCAGGAAAAAGTCTGAGATTGCTAGGTAAGTATCATGATAATTAATTCATTGAAAATTTTAAACATTTAAGATTAGATATCGAATTAAGGGATTATAAACCGTAGGATCTTGAAAACCCATACAATGTGGGACTAATAGTCTCAACACGCCCCCTCACGTGTAGCCATTGGGTGACGCGGAGTAAAGGCGCGGTCAAATGACTCGTCGCAAATACCATGTGAGAATATGGGCATCCAACTCAAAACCAATTGGCAATAAGTGGAGAGGCCCTAAGGGGTTATAAACCGCAGGATCTTAGATTGCCCAACAATGTGGGACTAATAATCTCAACAATTACTCTTATAGCTTTTTCTTGCTATTCGTAATATGCATTTCATGATTTAGTTTTAATGTAGAATGTAATGCTAACTTTGGTGAAACTATTGTCTCGTTTAAGAAAGTAAAAACGGATTCAATTCTAAGTAGTAGTATGTGCAGAAAATACCGTGGGACACAGAGAGCTTTCCCAGTAATCTTAGGCTGTTAGCCTTATAGGAAATTCTGTTCGATTCTTAGTTTTCAGCTGATATTCTTTTAATATGTTGTCATTATGAGATTTAGTGTATGTTTTTTGAGTTGCTGTATCCGTTTGATCGAAGAAAAACTGTGCTTTGAATAGGAATCAACAGAAAAGTTGTGTTCATTAGTCAGTACATATCATACTTCGCTTACATTTGTGCGACAAAGATTATTTTGTAGGAGTGATGATTTTGGCATCCTTTTGGGAGTCCACCCACTTTATTTAACAGAAGACATAAATAGAGTTTCCTTCTCTTGATGAAACGGGGAATATTGGAGCTGCACTTAAAGTTTAGGGTAATATGGTGTTAACTGTGTGGCACCCTAAGTAAAAGAGGGAAAATTGCTGATACGTACATGGTTAATACAGGGTTAGCAATATCGAACCATTTGCTCTTACGAGAATGATGTAGCAGTATATCACCAGGGTACAGTCCTATCATTATGTTTTAAATATTCATCTCCAGATATGTAGTGAATGTAAGAATTATTTTGCAGAAGTAAAGCAGTTGGAGTGGATATGTCGACACAAAAATATAGACTGCAATTATTTTGTTTTGCTATTAGATAACATGGTACTTTCCTTGTGCATTGTTCACTAGAGAGTCAGTGATTTATTTTGTGTGGATTGATTACTTTAAAATTTTACTACTCTTTTCTCTCACATTGTCCGATTTATTTTGGAGTTGACCTATTTTTCTTTGTTATTGTACATTTTGCTGATGTTCAATAAGAATGTTATGAATAGTTAAGAGTAAGCTCTCCTCAGTGTTGCGAGGCACTTACCTATTTGATTCTAAGCATCATTTTTGGCTGACAGCAGTAGCAGTGGCACCTATTAGGTGTTACTTTTGGTGTCTCAGGAGCCATCTGATCTCGGTCGTGGTTCTTGAGTTGCAGGGGACAGAAGTAGCTTTTTATGCTGTCCATGTATATTGGAAAGGTGAGGTTTGTTTGTTTTAATGGGACTGGGGGGAAGAGTTAGAGTGAGGCCATGTGGAATCAAGCTTTGACTGAGATAGAGCCTGGCATCAGGCTCATTCTTAGTTTGAAGGTCTATCTGCCCTGATGCTTTGCTAAAGTTATCCACTACAAGCAGTAGAATTTGCAGATTTAGATTTATTCATGATATGTTAGCATTAGAAAACACTTTGCTGAGCTAAGTTTTAGATAAAGTTCAGGGCAATCAATCTTAGGATAGGAAAAAACAGAAAGTTAGAAAGTTATCTTCATTAACCAATAAATGTAACAGAAATTGCTGACGCTAGCTGGCAGAACTATTGTTAGTCTGGTGATATACTGAGATTCCTCTAGGTACTTCTAATTTAGTCTGGTGATATACTGACGTCAGGAACACTTGTCGATTCTTCTAGCTGTTTGACCCAAGTTTGCGAATAATTTTCATGTTTAATATTGAAATAGATCAGCAATGAAATTTTTTATCTACAATTGTTAGGTTTGTGCACTGTTCCTTGGAATGTCTTTTTTTTTTTTTTTTTTCTTTTCTGCTCGCTAATGAGTATCATTGTTTATTTTGTCGTTTTTTTTCTTGTGGGCAGTTTTTTTTTGGGAAAATGGGGAATATGCCCCAAAATCGACTGTCATCTTGGGGATATGCCCCAGGATTCCAGTTTTTGGGAATATGCCCCAAAGTAACGGTTTCCGTCAAGGAACCGTTAAATAGACTATTTACCGTAAATGTGTCCGAACTTTCTCTCCAATTTTTTCGAGATTTTTTCGTCTGAATATGTTCCCGAACCTTGTAAAGGTGTTAATATATCGTATATATCTGTCTTTTAATTCGCATATGTGATCCTAAGTGTGAGCGAATATTGACTACTTAACGGTTTTGGATGGAATTTTGGACGGCTGGGGCATATTCCCGAAAATTGGAATCCTGGGGCATATCCCCAAGATGACAGTCGATTTTGGGGCATATCCCCAATATTCCTTTTTTTTTGTTGTTGTTTATTACTACATAGTTAGAGTTTATCTAATAAGTTGATTTTATTCGGCATTGCAGCACCATTATCTGAAACTGATACTGCTTTGATGTCAGGATAGGTAAACATTCACATTCTACTCCAAATTTGTCATGCTTTCTGACGATTCAAGGAGGCAAAATTCTGGATAGGAGGCGTGAAAAGAGAATTTTGTCACACGTAATATGGCAGTTGGAATGTCATAGCATTGGTTTAAGGGTCTTCAACTTAGGTGCAGTGAAGATTTTCATTGTTTGGATTCTTGAAGATTTTCTTTTATTATCTGGATATGTTTTTGGGTTTTGTCGTGTTGATCTTGCACTTTTGTTGGTTACCTGGTATAAGCTTACAATACCGTTTTTAAACCAATACTACCATACTGTTGGTCCATTTGCTAATCAAAATTGCCTCATTCTATGCTGTTATCTAGAATTTCAGCGTTGTCTTTTATTATTTGCAGACCTATTGTGCTGATTACTGGGCAAGAATTACTGACGTACTTGGTCTTTAGGGAGCAACAGAGCCATTCTTTCTTCTTCACGGCATCCAAATTTTTAGCAGTCTTACTGAATGAATTCATGGCTAACTGAAAATTGAATCAACAACTCTAATAAGAAAATCTATTTGATCATGAAACAAGATCGGGACGCTAAAATATGAATATTTAGTACGCGGAGTAGAACTGGCAGCTGTCAGGTATTCCAATTCCTTCTTTGAGCATGATTTTTAATTCCAGGATTTCAATCTTCCGCGGATTCAGTCGCCCATGTAGAATTCACCGTCCATGGCATCCCTGCGTTTCTGTCCTTCATCCATATCCTCCTCCTCCTCTTCTGGGGGTTCGGTTGTGGGTGGTGTCTCCTGAAACGGTACACTTGGAGCATGCTCCATTCTCGAAACTTGTTCCAACAGAAAGTTCCTCAACCTCTCTAAATTTCTAGGTGAGTTTTTATTCTCCATGTTGCTTGTTTCGAAATGGAGAGTATAGTCTGGACCATAGTACTCGCAATATTCGTTTTTGCGAGGTAGATTGTTATCAAGGTCCTTGTCTTCTCCCACTGCAACTGCTGTCTCATAACACCAACAGCGGGCGACATTACGAATAGTATAGCCTCCACCACCTAACACCATCAAAGGCAAATTGAAAGACCTAAGATATCTTAGACAATCCGCATGACCCTCAATAGACAGGTTGAAACAACCCAGCCTATCACCAGATAATGAATCTGCACCACATTGAAGAACAACCGCATTCGGCTGATAAACTTGCATCACTTTTTGAATAACTGGACGAAACAAACCCTTAAAGCTCTCATCATCAATACCATCATCGAGAGGTACATTGAGTGCATAATACTTTCCATGATGCTCACCAATGTCCTTGGGTTGCCCAGTTCCAGGAAAATAGTTCCCAAACTTGTGAAACGAAACAGTCATGACTCTGTTTGTAGTGAAAAATGCCTCCTCTACTCCATCTCCATGATGCACATCGATATCGACATACAAAACTCGTTCATGACACTTGAGCAACTCGAGAATCCCTAAAACGATGTCATTAACATAACAAAACCCTTCGGCTTCACACTTTTTCGCATGATGCAAACCTCCAGCCCAATTCACAGCAATATCAGCGTTATTATTATTCAATACAGCAGCAGCACCAATAGAACCTCCGGAAGAAGCTTGACAAAACTCGAACAAACCTTCAAAAGCAGGACAATCATTTCCTCCAACATTAAACCTCTTTACATCGTCGCGTGATATAGATTCGGGACTAACAGAAGATAAAAACTTGACATAATCATCTGAATGGAATTTGCCAATGTCTTCAGGTTTAGCTGGATATGGAACCTGGATATCCATATGTCTACCAAGACCGTAAGTAAGGATTAAGCTATGCGCCATGCGAATTCTATGTGGTTTCATCGGATGACCTGCTCCATAACTATAATCACCTATTGTTGGTTCATAAAAATATGAAACCGTTCGTTTCTTGGCATCAGCTCCTGATGTTTGCAAAGAATTGCCTGACTTATCTTTCTCCATTGATTATCTTGTCTGTCTTAAAACTATAATTCATTCATATAAATAATGAATGATGAGGGTTGTGTGATATATAAGAAGGTGTACTCTGGTTGCTGGTTTCCTGTTTTGTGTCAATTTCGGATTTCCTTTTCCTGCTACGTAGGGAGGATACAAATTTCTTAAGTCGTCAATCTAATCCTGGTTTCCATATTTTGCATGTGTAGTACTACTAGCCCATTGTGCTAAACCGGTTATAGAAGAATTTTTTGGGCAGGAGTCAAAAATGGTGGGACTACTAAGTGATAAAATATCTACCCTATAATTATAAGGGGTGTCCTAAAGTGTGGAAATGACTAACCTACCCTTAACCTATATATATATTTAACCACCTCCTACCATCACCACCACCTATATATATATATATATAACCACCTCCTCCCATCACCACCGCCGCTCACCACCGCCGCTCACCACCACCGACACCGACCACCTCGAACCACCACCACAGCCACCTCTATATATAGCTTAATTTAAATCATTAACAAAACAAAATCAAAATCAAAATTATAACAAACCCATTAATTGTCATTCATTTTTGGTTGAAAAAATGAGAAGTTATCATCAAAATGAGTTGAAAATGGAAGTTGCAGAGAGAAGTTCAGCTAGGAATTATCTGAAAAACTTTGTCGAACTAGTTGAACTCAACTTTAATGGAGGTTTTTCTTTCAGAGAAAAGTTCAGTTACGTCGCAATTTTTTTATGGAGGTTTTTCTTTCAGAGAAAAGTTCAGTTACGTCGTAATTTTTTTCTCCTAACCGAACTTTTCTCTGAAAACCTATATTTCGGTTACATCGCAAATTTTTTCATTTTATTTTCCCAGCCGAACTTTTAGTTCAGTTACGTCGCAATTTTTTCTCCTAACCGAACTTTTCTCTGAAAGAAAAAACTCCATTAAAACTGATTTCGGCTACCTGCGTTTTTAGAAATATTAGCCGAACTATACTTAAAGATGAGTTCGGCTACCTGTTTTTCAAATGTCCTAGCCGAACTTTGTTAACCAAACCGAAATCAATTTGTGAATTGTTCATTTTTAGGAATATTTTGGCAATTCAAGCACCACTAACTAAATTTGAAGAATCCGTGAGTACCCAAAACATCATACTATTGTCGTGGCTCTTAAAGAAAAAGATCTAACTTTATTTCTTCCAAAATCCTCATCTTCATTATCATCTTCATCTTCTTCTTCTCCCTCTCAATAATTCTTCTTGTGAAAAAAATCAAATTATTAATCTAATCTCACTAATCATTAATTAACTCACTAATCAATACACCAACTAATTTTATTACCAAGGGCAAGTTTGGTATTAAAAAAAATTAGATAAGGGGTGACTCAAAATTACTTCAAATATCCACCCAAAAAAGGAACAGTAGTCCCCCTCCATTTTTGAGTAGTGCCCAAAAAATTGTTCTTATAGAAATTCCCTGTAAGGAAAACTTAGGCTAAGGCCCAACCCATGGATAACCCATAATATGAGGCCCTTAATTAAAAGAAGTTTAAATCTAGGCCCCATATTATTAAAAGACCTTGAAATATATTGTGATTTGGTTCCAACCACCCCCGACCACCACATCCACCACAAACCACCTCAGACCGCCACCAATCACCTCCGACCACCACTGCCAGTCAAACCACCTCCAACCACCACCGTCAGCCACCTCCAACCACCACCACCACAACCACCGCCGCCGCCGCCAACCACCAACCGCCACCATTTCCGACCACCACCAAAATATGGATGTGTACAGAAGTTTAAATGTATCCAGAAGTTACACATTCATATAAAATGTGTAATGCAAAGTTACACTTGTAAATAGATGTGTACTTTGTAGTTATACATGTGTACGCAGAAGTTACACATACGTATGGCATGTGTATTTACAAGTTACACATCCATATGCATGTGTAACTTTTTATTACACATGCTATATGTAAGCTTATCTACAAGTTATTCATCATAATATACATGTAATACTTTAATTTTCATTTACAATAATTTGTCCGTTCATCAATTACCACAATAATAGTTGTTTGAACACAATAAACAAATTAAAACACGAGATATGGAAAGCGAAATCCTAGAAATAATCCATTATATCCTATAATAGAAATATTTCCTTCCTTTTTTGTCTTTCTCGATTCCAATATATTTGCACATCTGCAAACAAGAATAAACATCCATAGAATTAGGTTGGATGGACAAAAAATAAAGAAACAAAATTATAGAATAATTGCAAGACAAAATTATAGAACAATGATTACATAAAAGGCACATGATAACTTATCTTAGCATGTGTAATTAAGAGTTACACATGCATTCGTCTAGTGTCTTGGAATTACACATGTATCTATCTAGTGTAATTGACAGTTACACATGCATATGAGTTGGATACCTTGGTTATAAGATTTTTTTCATTTTAGCATGTGTAACACAAGTATCTAACTTGTGTAACTAGAAGTTACACATGCATTTGTAACTTTTTCAGAAACGGGGCGAAAGTATCACTTTTTCGGAAACGGGGTGAAAGTATCACCTTTTCTTAAACAGGACGAAAGTAGTTGCAGACGAACCCCATGTTCAGATTCTTTTTCGGTCAGCCCTCCCACCGTGGCAACGGTTATACTAGTTCCACTTCCCTGTTCCGTCCAAATCAGCCGCTAAACTTAATTTTTTTCTTTTACAATCTTCTTGGTTCTTGGGCGTGAAGTTTTTGATTATCCGAGAAACAGTGACGGATGTGGGGGGTGGCTTACCCAGGCTGCAGCCCCCCACACACACACACACACACAAAATCGCAATAGCTCATTTTCACCTTGGTAATTCCCGGGAATAAAAGGAAAAGCCCGGGTCTAAATTTGGATAGCCCATACAAAAGAAAATCAAACTTGACGTATCTTGAAGAAGATCTAACAAACGGGAACATATATGTAGTTGTATGACTAAGATCTAGTGATATGCAACGAGAGTGAGAACACGTTTATATGCATACATCCAAAGAATTAAATATCTTGCTTGTATGTGATTCAAAATCTTAAAATGTTGTGTATCCTTAAGGGGACAAATATGATAAATTATAAATGTAACACTTAAAATGTTACTTACAGGGGTAGACAGAAAAATGCCATATCTTAACATGATTATAAGCACAAATTTAATGTTTTTTGATTTAGTAATTATTTTGCAAGCCAAAGAGAGAATATAGAAGAAGCATAAATTTAAAATATTTGACACATTGATAAGTAATATCTTATTTATGGAAACCAAAAAATAATTTACAGAACCCCAAAAAAATTGGCGGCCTACGGCCGCATTATCAAATCAAAGTTTTGTGTTAATTTAAAGTTTTGTTTGTATATCTCATACATAGCATAACGCAATTGTAAATATACTCTATGATAAATAAATTTGATTCAAAAAGTGTTGTGCTCTAAAGATAACGTTGCCCAACGTATACTCTTTAGATATTTTACTGTATTTATTTTTATCCCAGTTGAGATGAATGAAAAATAGCCCACCTCAACACAAATTCCTGGATCCGTCGCTACTGAGAAAGATGGATAACTGATCTGTGATGATGTTGCATCAATCTAAACTATTAACAACTGCAAAAACTATTATAGTATAAAATTGCTTATCGAATTGTCGCTAAAACTATTAGTGGCAGCAATCAGCAAAAGAACCACCTATGCCGTCAGAGATGTCAAGAACTTTAGGTGGTCCGAGCGTAATATATGAGCTAAAATGCTGCTTAGCTATAAGCTACGTTAAATGATGGCTTTTATACGGAAGACATCATCGTTTGTCTTCACTTCATCACTATATATAAGCTGTAAACGCAGTGGCAGAGCCAAGAGTTTAACCTTGGGGGCAAATATACATAACTTGCGTACAAATTGGCGTCCGAAGGCCGTTTAAATTTTTTTGGATTTTTTTACAAAGGACAAATGTATGAAAAGCTATCATTTTTAAGCTACTCCTGTAATTTTTCCAAATTTAGGAGGACAATTGTATAAATATCTAAATTTTCTAAGCTATTTAGTGAAATATTAAAAGAATAAGGAGGACAACTTTGCAAAAATGCTTGCTTTCTAAGCTAATTAGCTTGATTTCTCAAATTCTAGGGAGGACAGTTGTCCTCCCTAGTCCTCAAACAGCTCCGCCCCTGTGTAAACGGAAACATAAATGGTTTTAAGAAGAGGAAGAGGAAGTAGCCACTTCCCGGTTAGTTCATAAAGATCCAAAAGCAAGCACTACAAAGCCGTCATTGCACAAGCCAATTGTAAGCATTGGTATGAAGTTGTATATAAAGTCTAAAGGTACAGGTATGTTACCAAATGGTTCTATTTCAAAGTTTAAAAAAGAAAAAGCCTTCTAAATCTAAAGTTCCTAACAAGGTTTCCGCAGATAAATTAGTGGAGTTTGGATCTTCTTGGGGATTAGAATTTCCACCTTTGAAGACCAAACGTGAAGATATGTTTAGTGATTTGGAAAAAAAACCACGATGATTTATTTGTAGAAGATGTTGATAGGCCTTAAATGTCTTTAGGCAGTGGTCTTCATTGCGGTTTGAAAGTTGCTCTTTGTTTGTTAGGTTTCACAAGTTGTGTCTTTTGATGACACTCTTTCTTCTCTTAGATATCTCTGTCACTCGTTTGTGGGCTTTTCGCTCTTGGTTGTTGTATTCGCTTGCACACGGCTTGTGTGCATTTAATCTATTCTCTTTGATAAAAATTAAAAAAAAAAAAACAAATTCATGATCATTCTTCAAAGACACAATGCTAGGCATTTTTATTTTTATTTTCATAACTTAAATATATAATACCAAATAAAGAGGAACAAGGAGATTTAAGACAAAATACAGTTTTTCTTCTGTTTTAATTATGCTTTCGCTTTGAGTTAGTAAATTAGAACAGGCATGCGAAGTAATTTCTAGTGAGCAGTTATGGGTTCTTTTGTTTCTAAGATCCCGTCATCCATGATCAAATAATTTAAATAAGCTTTAAGGCTAAGTTTGGTTTGTTGGATCAATTCTATCACGTAAACTAGACTATTCAAAACATGATCATGGTTCTAGGAATTTTCAAAGCTTATTACTTCATGATTACACAAGAAATTGTTGGAACTGCAACAATTAAATACTGAAAAATGATGTTAAAATTAAATTTTTGAAATAAAAAACTCAAATATTTAACAGCACACTGAGGACAGAGTCACTTGATCATCAAGTTGTCCTTAACACGATAGTTCACCGGTACGCCTCAAAAATGAGTGATGCTTATACCTTGTGGTGAAGTCGTATCCAGGATAAAACTGCTCATTGCAAGTACTATAAGCACTACAACACTTGCCCACTTACGAACTCAAAAGCGAGATTTTGGAGGAGAAATAAACATACAAGCGCACAACAAAGCGACAAGGGGGGTAAATAGCTAGGGATAAAAGCCTACTCTAGTACACCCAAAGTAGTTAAAATCGTTCATCGGTCTTCCTCAGTTATGGAGCTTGGAGCGAGGAGCAATAAGTTCGGAATTGGAAATCGCCAAAACTCGGTCTAATACTCGGAATATATTTATTAGAGACTATATTTTGTTGCTCATAATTCATGTTTTGCACCTAATTAAAATTAAAATTTTAACACTATCATGTAATTAAGTGTGTAATATTGTAATATTGAACGTATTTATTATGTTTTTAGATTTTTTTTAATTTGATAACTCTCATTCGAGGGGTTACGAAAATTTTATTTTCTTATTTTAGTGCATGTCAACTCGGAAAAATCGTCGTTTTGTTCAAAAATCGGTCGAAATCTGTAAAATCGTCCGACTTAATCGATAAAAATCAGAAAAGGCTTGGAATCGGAAATCCCCTCGTCCATATAGCCTGTAGCGTTTACTCGGAGGGTAATCGGCCTTGGAGAGCGATTTTAACTACACTGGGTACACCTTGAAATGGAGAAATTCTTTTTCTTTTATAGGCACCGAAAATGAACTTTACATAAATTGTATTTGATAACGTCACTCATTGAATATAAAAACATTTAAGGAATTAAAAGCTTGTTTTAATTTTAACAAAAACAGTAGGACTTGAAATCTTGTTTTAGTTATTCCGTTTAGGAATTAAAATTTCTTTAAATAATCCCTTTAGAAATTTAAAACTTGTTTTGCTTATAATCCGTTTAGGAATTAAAACTTGTTTCAACTTTAATCTTGGTTTACTTATGCATGTGCATACATGCATTAGGCATGACTAGTGTTTCATGCCCACCCATATTTGTATTTCATGCACTCATAGAAAATGATTAAGCATCCTTAGACCTTTAGGTCATTAGATCAATTCTAACCAAGACCAAAAAAATTAAAACATATTAAAAAGACTCATTTTCTCCAACAATCCCCCACATGAATGAAATATCGATAAAAATCAGAAATCGGAAAGCGAGAAATACCACTATAGGCAATAGGTGTCCATGAGGTCTTGAACCTTTGCTTAGTGAGAAATTGCCGGAACTACTTGATGGACAGTGAACGCGATGTATTAAACTTCCATCGTTTGGTGTAATTCGCGATAATATCCACGCATAATATCTCTCTAGGTGCTGTTAAGTTCGTGCCGTTGTGTCCATTTTGGCCCTGGATATATCCCGTTTCTTAGAGTGCTTTAGACAATCAGCTCCATTCTCATAAGAAGCGGCCCACTTCTTCATTCAGATAGGTTCTATCAAGATTGTTTACTGCGACACCCTACTTCAATCTTAAATTGAAATTATATAACTCATTAAGACTTAGTTAAAAGTCATCCTCCACATGCAGTCACAATATCACGTCTACACCATAGGGAAGGGACAGAGAATGAAATTCTCTCGATAGAGTTTATATTTACCCACCACAAATTAGTTGTCTTATTCAAAACCTTGATCTTGGGATCTCCAGTCAGCAAGTTTGATCAGTATCCTTCATGGCAAGTTTAATTGATGAGCTTAAGCCCCATCCCCTTCGATGCATTTCTTACTATCTCTTTGGATAAACCTTTCATCAAAGGATCCGCGATATTCTCCTTGGACTTTATCCAATCAATGGAAATAACGCATGTTTTTTTTTAGATTTAGCTATTACACCTTGGCTAACATATTGTATAGATATAGCTGGCACAAGCCTATGCCAGAGAGGAATGTCTTCTAAAAAGCATCTTAGGCACTCAGCCTCCTCTCCTGCTTTATCTAACGCAGTAAACTCAGATTCCATAGTGAATTGAGCAATACATGTCTATTTGGAAATCTTCCAAAAACAAACCCACCTTCTAGAGTCAAAACATATCCACTCATAGACTTAGACTCCTCTGAGTCAATTATCCAGTGTGCTTCACAATATCCCTTAAGGACAGCAGGATACCTTTCATAATTCAAACAAAAAATTGTAGAGTATTTTTAGGTACCGTAATACTCTAATAGGTACATCCCAATGCTCCTTCCCTGGATTTAAAGTATACCTACTTAACTTACTCACACTATAGGCAATGTCTGGATTCTTACAGTTCATTTAAATTCATCAAACTTCCTATAACTCTTGAGTATTAAAGTTGTGATACTCTATCACCCTTATTCTTCTTGAGTCTACAAGAAGAATCGTCAAAGTACAAGCAGGCTTACAATCAAATTGATTGTATCTCTTAAGCACATATTCAACATAATGAGAATGACTAAGACTATAACCATTAGAAAATATTCTAATCCTCATCCCTAATTAAGATCACGTCAACAGGGCCTAAGTTTTTTAAGTCAAAGTTCTCATTCAATATGTTTTAAGTGGAATTAATCGCATCTATGTTTGTATCAAGTATAAGCATATCATCAACATACAAGCATACAACCACCTAGGTATCCTTAACAAATTTAGTGTAAATACACTTGTCGGATCCTTCAACTTAGATCCACTACTCATTTGCACATGATCAAATTTTTCATGTCACTATTTAAGTGTTTATTTCAAACCATACAAATATTTGTTCAGTTTACAAACTTTGTATTCACAACCTTTCACCACAAAGTCCTCAGATTGGTCTAGGTAAATTTCCTTATCTAATTCACGATTTAGAAAAGCTGTCTTCACATACATATGATTTATCTCTAAGTTATGTATGGCAGCAATAACAATTAGCATCCTGACGGAAGTAATTCTCGTCAAAGGTGAATAAGAATCAAGGAGATCTATAGCTTCTTTTAGTTTATAGCCTTTAGCTACTGACCTAGCCTTATATTCTCTTACAATTCCATGTTCCTTACGTTTCCTCTTAAAGACTCGGTTACATCCTATGGTCTTACTCCCTGGAGATAAACTAGCAAGCTTCCTAGTCAGGTTCTGACGGACTGAGTCCATTTCACTAAATGAAGCTTCTTACCAGATTGGGGTTTAAGTATATGTTATGGATTCTTTACAAGTCTGGATCTTAGAATAATCAAGGAATGTAATGAAGTCAGTTCCATAAGAATTCTCGGTTCTAATCCTCTCACTTCTCCTAGGCTGAATATCTACTTCATCTTCCTTTGAAGCTAGATTATGACTAGTGAAAAGGACATCTAGGGGATCAGTAACACATCTATAATGAGGGACATGTTTAAAAAATAAACATGTTCAAAGAACTCAACATCCGTAGACTCCGTAAAAATATTCACACCAAATTCAAATAAGCAGAACTCACAACCAAAAAAATATACATGCAATAGGATACTCAAGATACCTTATCTAAACACCCCCACACTTTGACGTTTGCATAACAAGATTGTCTATCTTTCCATACTCCTATGGAGTTCTATATGCTGTTCTCATTTTTTTTTTTTTTTTTTTTTTTTTTTTTGTTGTTGTTGTTGTTGTTGTTGTATCTCAATCACTCTAATTCACCCTAGCATTGGTAACAACTTGATTCGTGGGCCCCACCTAATCACTCAGAGAAACATAGTTTACAAAGAACAAAACAAAATAAAAAGCAGTGAAAAGGACTCAACGAGATATGGTGAAACTATCATGTTATTTCTAACACCTGAGCTCTGTGCTTTTATGAATAGACTCTTTAGATGTTTCCATATAATCAGATTGGTTCCTCAACTCCTACAACCAAAATTCTTCCATCCACTTAGATTGGTTAGTGCCATCCTTAATAAGCATAAATTTCTAGGCTCTGGAGTTTATCAATGCAACTAAAAAGTTTCTCCCATACCCCCAAACTTAAATCTAACATTGTCCTCAATGTTCTAAAGATGAAATTAAAAACATGAACAAGGAGAAACTGTTACCATTTGAAGCAAAAGAGTTAAGGAAAGATATTACCGTGTTGCATGAGCATGGGTTACCTCCCAAGAAGTGCTAAGTTTAAAGTCTTCAGCCAGACATTGGAAGAGATTAGTCACCTCGAAGAATCATAAAGCAGCAGCCGGAATAATCTGGGTCATCTAGATCAAAAGTGCTAACCACAAGAAGAGGAGACTGCAATGAGACTGGAAGATATCCAACACACCCTTATCTATTTTTAAGACCACTACATCTAGCCGTGGTTCGGGTTCGGTGCTCTATAAAAGGGTCTAGATAACATATTTTCATGGGTTGCGTTTCCTCATAAGTTAGATCCGAATGTTCGGGTTTTAGAGTCCTGGAAAACTCAAATAAAAACTTAGAAGCACATAATAATAACTCGAATAATTGAGGATCCTCTAAGTCAATCGGTTTTGACTTACACAGCTGACCACAATAAGATTGGTGGTCTTCCTTAAGCAAATGTGTCGACCCTAATATCCTAAAGTAATTAGGTTTAGTCTCAAAACTTAATAATTGACACATCTGAAACTTATACGTACCCACAATTGGAAGGAAGGTTTTTGGTGGGAAAACAAAGTCAATCGTGGTATCATAGCATGGGTTAACCACATCAACCAGAGGATGGGTTTATAACAACTGAACTTCCCTATGGACACAACTAGGTTCAGGAAAAAGTGTTTGAAGATAGTCTTGTAAAATGGTTGAGGCACGGATGTCCAGTCCTAAGTGAGGGGACTTTCTGAGAGTTAAAGGTAATGCACTAGGAGAGTGATAATCACCCCCAAACTTAGAGTTTTCAGTGTCTCTAGATAGACTAGTCACAATTTCCCTAATTTCTAGAACATCAGAATCTTGAAAATGGTCAATTGATTCTAAGTTATTATCAGGTAATGCATCCTTACTCATCTCTACGAGTTTATCGTCTTCTAAGACTAGTGTTTCTAAATCACTAGACTCTAAAACAAGTATTCTCGTGGTAAACTCTTTCCTCTAAACCATCATCACAATCATATAAAGGATTATCAACGAAAGTTTCTAGTAAAGGCCTGTTAACTAAGGTGTTAATCATAATTACTTCCTCTGATTCACTTATAGGCACATAAAATAATGGATTATCCAACATATTGCAGGCTAAAGGATCATGAACTACATCGTCTAAAACGGTGGCATCTCTAGTCAAATCCTCGTCCTTTCGAATAGGTGAATAATTATTAAAATTATTGGGATTTGAACCCAGAAATAGTATTATCATTATAAAGTTCAATCGGAGTAACAAATTCCCGATCACTATGCCTATTTATTTCGAATTCTTCATCAACACTATCCTCATCATAATCATTATTATAAAAACATGAAAATGGTTGAACCTCATCTAAACAAGTAGTGTTACCAATTCTAACCTCATCATCTTGATTATGTGAATAACTATCTTCATTCTCAAAGGTATTATTGGATACACTATATTGGAAATTCAAGTTATTTCGAGCAATACTTTCATTCGTCTCTAACTCAAGTCTACGTGTCGACTCATCTATCCTCTCAAGGGTCTCCTCCAAAGAAAGTTCCCTTAGTGTTGGATCTAAGTTTTGAGTTAATCTATTGAGGATATCTTCTAAAGAAGGAAGAGGAACAGAAGGATCATAATAAGGACTTCTTTTCAAAAGTTTGATTGTATCCTCTAGAGACGAAGAACTATTACTATAATCTTCTTGCTCGAATGACCAATGCACATGTGGATAGTAATTGGGCTCACCATGGTATGACCCATAACTTTCCAAAGGTTGGCGTTCCCAACCACTATTCACACTATGGTCATAAAAAGAGTGATGTCCATAATGTTCAGTTGGATATTCATATTCATTGTGATGGCTATTATAATACCAGTTTGACATCCTAACTGCAAGGGAATTCTACACAAACACAAACAAGGATGACTCGACCAAACAAACCTACTGATTTCTAGCAAACAAAAAGCATGATGGCTCCACTTAGATTGTTTCTAGACCAGCTTCTAATCCTTCGAAAGGGAATTCGTTACAATCTGAGCAAACCCCTTTGGAATCAATCAGAGTTTAAGTAAGTTGAATAGGAGGCGAGGAAGCTGCGTGGAGATTTGATACCCAAGGCCTCACCGCATTACAAGGAGGCGCAGATCACGCATTCAACTTACGAGAAACCATCATGAACTTCGAAGTATGCTTAAAGAGTAACCAATATTTTTTCGAATGACTTTCCTATTAAGCTCGTTACCCTATCGGTCTCGTTCTAGTCAGTATTTTAAGCTTAGGTTCGCGTTTGGTATCGTTTTCCTAAGTCGGGCAAGAAGAGAACGGTGATGAAATCCGAACCCTTATCTTGTATGGCCAGTCCTTTCCCTTTACTAGAATTTAAAGCAGTCGTATTCAAGACCTCAACATATATGCATACAAAATCATCCAGTAAACCCGCCGACGGGGATTCGGGTGTTTAGAATTCTTACCTCCCGTTTTCGGTCGGGGATGAACCGTTGAAGTCGACTCGGGCCACGACTCCTATGTCATGTACGAACCCGAGGGGCCGAGACGATATCATAATCGTCGTCCTTCCCTGTGCAGTTTATATTTAAATAACCCTTCCTTAGGGTTTTTAAAAAAAAAATGTCCAATGTCCAAGTCCAAAGAAAAGAAAAAAAAATGTCCAAAAATAAAAGATTACAAAAATAATTACCTAATTACAGTTTCTAAAAAAAATAAAAATAAAATAATGATAATAATAATATACAAAATCTTCTTCTTCACTCCTTTTGGATTCCTATTTTCTTTCCTTCTTTGGCTTCGCTTTTGTTTTCAGCGCTTTCTCCTTTTTTTTTCTTTAGCTCAGTTCCAAATCTGAAAACAAAAAAGAAACACCAAAAGGCGTAAAAAAGAACAAAAATAATAAAAATAAAAATAAAACCTAAAAAAAAATTTATACACAAGTCCGCGTCGGCGGCGCCAAAAATTGATGTGACTCAATAATGTTGTAGTAATAAGGGTTGTCGTTCACTCGGACTTGATGGGATTGATTTTAAGTTTTAATAAAAGAAAAGAAAAGAAAAATATATACAAATATTGTCACGGGATGAAGAGATGACCAGGACTCGTGGATTCCACCAGGACTTCAATTTTATGCAGTTCAAAAATCAATTCTAAACGATAATAGCTCATAAGATAAAGTTTCATTGACTATAATTCATTGCCTAATGTAGATTTCGAAAGTAATGGATGTAAATCTAAAGCATGGGACATCAAAACATTTATGCTAAGCATGACCCATCAATTGAAATCACAACCATTCAATGATAATCATAATTCAATTAAATAGCAGTCCAAATAGTCATAAAAAGAATTAATAGAATTACCACATTCATGAAATTTAGCTTCCTCCGTCGTCCCGGTGATGGGGTTTAGCTCCTCATGTTGGAAACACGCTCAAAGGAATTTTTCATTGCTCAAAAAGTGTTTACAAGAGGCGAAAATGGAATAAATATTGAAAATCGGGTGTTTGCAACGTTTATAGTTGTTGCAAACACGGTTACAAAGAACGATAAAGATGAAATGATGTTGTTACCGTATTTCTACGACCCTCACGAAATTGTCGTTAACACTGTTCATAAACGACTGTCCTTTTTGGTCTAATGTTCTTCGTGTTCTTGGTAGCAGCAGCAGCAATGGTGTTCTCTGGAACTCGATTTTCTTGACTCTGTGACGTTCCAAACTCTCCCAAATCTCTCCATTCCCCTTTTATGACCTCCGACCATCTCTTTTATACTCAACAGGGTCATCAAATCTTCGAGTAAATGCCAAAAATCTTCATATTATTTTCTTTACATATTACGGGGATAATTCCTTTATTCTTTTTCTGCACACGTCTTTTGTAGCTCAGCACACACTAATCTCCTCCAAACACGCTGAATATTGTGACAGAGTGAGTGAAACTCGTCTCAGCCACACGCTTCTTCCAATCTCTGAGAATTTCTTCCGCGAGATACTTCAACCTCTGTTTTCTTCAACGTGATTATCCAGCCAAATTTCGTTGATTCCGACGACCATACCAGGCTTTTTAATCATATTCAAGTCATCCCTAACAGTTTCAGCCATTGAATCTCCTTAAAACACGTCCAAAAATCCAAACAAAAATCTGCCAGTGATGTGAATATTTTCCCGCCAAAACCAAAATTTGAAATGTTGAAGATGGTGTCCCCCTAACAAAACCAGGGGTGCGAATAGCAGGTGCCCGACTGAGGTGCCTCTTAGTAATTGGGTTACCCCTTATCCAAAGTGGGAGTCCGAATAGCAAATGTCCTCCGGGGGTGTTCCGCGCAACTTTTCGAGCCGATTTTTCCAAAAAATATTTATTTCCAAAAATACCTAAAAATACATAAAAACACAATATTAGTACAAAAATCGAGTTCCAACAATACCAACACGTAGGACAATTCAGAAACAAAAAATGTGTCTATCAATTAACGCCATCCCGACTAGTAGTTGTAGGAATGAACGTCATCCTGACTAGTAGATGCAAGGATGAACGTCATCACGAGTAACACTTACATACTTAGAGATCCATTTTAACATGTAATGATGGGCCATTTCAGCTTGCTTCACATCTTCTTTATCTCTGATGTTGTTTCTCAAAGTCCCACCGTGATCAACCCCTTCGAATATCTTCACAAAGCTGTCAGCCTGTAAACAAAACATAGGCAACTCTGATCAATTTGAAACGAATTTCGTCAACACATAATAACATCAACATAACTAGTAACAAATGAAACATTAAGTTATCACAATGGGGGTCAGCCCCACACATTTTACTGGGCCCGCTATGATGGAGAAATATGGTCGACTTCAGTTCCCTGTATTGAAATAGGTACCTTGATTTCTCGAATTTTTGCAAACCAAAACGACATTTGTTATTTCTAATGGTGAATGACCTATGAGTGATTGAACATTGAAGAAAACAATTCTTACCCTCGATATCATCTAAAGTAACTAGTGAAGGATGGAGCATCACTATATCTTTAAGATCATCAGACTTCGACAGTTCCACGAGTACCTTTGCTGGAGACAGACCGGACCAAAGCAATTTTAATGAGTAACCCATGTCACACCTAACATTTTAACTGCAATTCCAGTGAACATATTAGAGATTTATTCTTACCACCCCAGCAGATCCTTGCGGCTCCCATTACAGTAATCCCCTTGCTTCTTAGAGCTTCCATTACTGGTCTAGCTTCTTGTTGCATCCTCCTACAAATGATTCTTTATCTTGAATCAAGTTTGACAAAGAAATTTAATGAAGGAATTATAAATGAAACTTAACTGAAAAGCAAAACAAAACAAAATGAAAGAAGCAAACCAGAGGGTACCAACCGCTAGATGAAATAAGAAAAAGGAAACAAACTCAATGAAAATTATTCTATCTAATGCAAATGATTTTATAGCATGGCTTTGGATATTGCATCATACCAACGAGAAAAGTGTGCACATTCAAATAGATTTTAGCAATTAACAAAAGAAAAAAATTAGAACGCACCAATATTCAACGAAGAACCCATTTGAGTTGTGCGAATACCCGAGTAAAAACAACGCAAACTTTCCAAACCTTCACCAAGTGACTGTCTTCTCCCCATGTTGGGGGAACAACAACAAAATACCACTCCGGAATATCTGAATATCTATCAGGTGCTAGTTGTAATTGATATCAAGGACTATGGGATCACCCAATCTGCTGGCCCCAATAAACTACATTATGATCAAGCGAATAAACTATAGTAAGATCACATCCTCTTAGGTAACTAAGGTAAGCAAAGATTGTCGACATGACAATGTAATTAGATGACTGACCACATTGGTAGGTGCAACTGATCTCAATCAACTCTATTTCTATAAATTGATGAGATTACAAATATCTAAAACTTAAATGCATGATTATATTACAAATTTAAATTAAGACTGACAAACAAGATTTACCTTTTGTGCAGTATAATTCTTTCCAATAGCTGTATCATGTAGTATCCGAGCAGTCACCTGAATTATCGACAAGGCCACTGTCAGCTATAACATCTAACTATTATTCAGATAAAAGTACATTGGTAAGAACTTGAAGTCTGAGATACATCAACTGGAAAACAATAATCGAGTATATTGCAAGTTAATATCTAAACGAATGTGAGGCAAGTTGACTCGTAACAAATTGTGTAAGTGGAGAAGTGTCATTTATTTCTTAAACAGTTTATCAAGAATAGCAAGGATTACCTTGCCACCATAAATACATCCTTCGTAGAAGGGTTTCAAACTAATTGTATGCTGAAGGTAAGGTGACCAGCGTCCCCTGAGCAAAATCCCTTCTAATTATTTCAACGCCATTCTGGTAATACTATTGAAAAAATAAAAATCATGTCATTTGCACAAGCTCACATATCCCAACTATTATAGTGATGAATGGGCAAAGAGCAAACATACCAGCATGTGACTTGTATACCTCAAGCATATTTCTAACGAACGGTTCTTCGTTAAAGAAGTTTCTCCGTACGAATACAAAAGGAAGATTGTATGACAGAGCCTCACTTACTGTTCCATACCCGATCTTTCCTGAAACAGAATATAACTAACTATCTAATTCTCTTAATAGACCAACAGAAACGAAAACTTATATTTTCAATGAAACTTAATCCAATACCGATCATACACTCACATGATGCCATCACATCTAGTGTATATACATTTCTCTTGAGCTTTATAATTTGGAGGAAGTTCTGGCAGGTACAATGGTAGGCACTGCAAAATAGAAGCTTAACTTTATATGGCAGGTATAAATTTTTTGAAGAGACAATGAATGCGAAAAAAACATAAAAACGAGATGTAAACCAACATACACGGGATGTATCCTGGAAGGAGGATTATAAGATGTAAACCAACGTACTCAGGCAGTATCATCATGGAAACCAGAACGCAATAATATGGGGACATATACCTAGTAGTTGGAACCTTGCACAGAACAATGTCAAGAACCTAAAGGACTTTCTAGGGTTCATCTGCTTGTTTACCCATTAAAAACATTCGCACGTGGTGGAGAGTGGCTCGAGAAGCATATTTGATAGCAACTTTGAACACCCCTTTCTAGTAGAGATATAAGCTAACATCACATATATGCAAGCAAACATAAATAAAATGAGAGGCATCAAATCAAGGAGATCCAGTGCCATCATCCAAGGTAACTGAAAACCCTTATTAGAAAAAGGTAATGATCCAGGGTATAAAGAATCTTCCTTCCTAAGAAGGAAACCATCATCCAAGGTAATTGAGAAATCCTTTTTACTTTTTCAAGACATCAGTAAAAAAAGAGAGATTAAAGGACACAATTACATCATATTGGTGAACATCCTTACCGAGGGACTTTTTCACTAAGTTCTGTGGTGAGTTATCAGTTGAACTATCACCTACACCTAGTGACCTATCAGATGAAACATCAATAGTAAGTTATATTTAGAATAAGCATTTCCACAAACAAAAAGGTATAACTATCCTCAAATCTTGTCTTTATATATTACTAAAATCCACAAAAACTTTGGATCTGGTTGGTTTTGATAAAAAAAAAACAAATAATTTAACAACACTTACCCGGCCATCACTAATTTCACCACCGTCACCACCAAATCAACTGAGTTAACCTCTATGACTTATACAACCGCCATCAACTCTAACAAGAAAAAGCAACACTGGCTTTATCAGCATCTCAATTACAACCCCATTAATCAATTTCATACATAAAGAAATTAGTAGAGAAAGTAAGAAATGGGGTTTTGTTGAGATAAAACCTTGAAAATCACATAGATAATTTTCATCTTTCCTGAAATTGTTGACTTACCTTCTTCATCTTTTTCATGAAGTAAAATAAGATTCACATAGATAAATTTCAGATTAGAGACGAGGTCGATACTATGCAAAAGAAAATTGACTCACAAAATTAATAACAATGAAATAAGGGTTTCACTGGTAAACTCAATTCAAATCAGAGAAAATCACCTATCTAGGGTGTATAGCGAAATTTGGGTAAGTGAAATTGGGTTTGATTTCTGATGGATTTTGGTTTATATCAAATCGAGTTTGATTAATTGATTTATGTTTACAAAAGATCGTTTTGATTTAGAAGATTGAGGTTGATTTTAACAAATCTAGGTTTAGCAACGAAGAGAGAAAAAAAATAGGAGATATGATACTGGTACACAAATAAGTGTTGGCTGAGGAAAAGGGACAAATCACAAATGGTTTTGATTTCTAAGATCTCGATCGGTTCAGGATAGAATAAAAAAGAATAAGAGGAGAAGATAAGTTTTGTTTGATGGAGCCACAGAGAAAAGAAAGTAAATAGAAGAAAAGGGAGAATAATTAAATAGTATTATTTTCGGTAGACATTTAAACCCCCGACTATTCTAATAAATACAAGCGTGTCCTGTTTTCATTTTTATTTCTAATATTCTAGATTTAGTGCAACATATTAGTGGTTTTGAGCAACGTATATTCATGCGCAATGTCAGCAGACGTTGCAAACTCGAAAAACGAAGCGTTGCAAAATCCTGGATAAGGTGTAGTGAGATAGATATAATGTCTATCCGGAAGGGGTTGTTGAAAATATTTTTGTGCATGTTAATGAGCTTATATTTCCTGTCGACTTCTATGTTCTTGATATGAGTAATGAGAACTCATCCTCGTCTACACCTTTGTTGTTGGATAGACTATTTATGAGAACCACTAGAACAAAGATAGATGTATTTGAAGGTACCTTGACAATGAAATTTGATGGAGAGGTCGTTCGCTTCAACATATTTGAGGTGATGAGATACCCAAGTGATGTGCACTCATGTTTTGCCGTGGAGGAAACTGATGCTGGCTAGGAATGAAAAGGAGCTGAAAGTCGGGCTGACGACTTTAAACCAAGCGCTAAGTGGGACGCAACCCATCGGTTTTGTATATTTATCTTTATCTTTTTATTTTTCAACATTTTATCTTTGTGTTTGCATATCATTTGCGGAATTTCCCACCTTGAACTTTACTTTGAATGACTAAATTTTACATTGAGGACAATGTAAAGTTTAAGTGTGGGGGAGCATTTATATGTTTTTAGAGTTTGTTGCCTTTAGTTAAAAAATAAAAAAAAATAAAAAATAAATTAGAAAAAGACAAAGACAAAAAAAATTGCTTTATAAACTCCGAAATCTAGAAACTTGTGCCTTTAGGATGACACTGCCAATATAAGTGGATGAAACCATCTTGATTGTAGGAGTTAAGGAACCTATTAACTAAAAGGACGAATAGAGCTCATGTATTAGAAATAATATGATAGTTGTTACCATATCTCGGAATGTCACCATATCACCTTCTGTTTTTATTTTTGCAATCTTTTTGTTTCTCTAAGTGATTTGGTGGGTCACTAACATTGAATTGTTATTACTGCTAGGATGAAATAGAGTGATTGAGTTACTAAAAAAAAAAAAAAGAGAGACCAGACCAATTAGACCAACCGGAGTATATATGAAAAAAAAAATGACACTTGGATATAACAATATGTGTGTGTTCTCCCTGTCTCCGTCGCCTAAACAAGCGTGGAATGCAGGATCCACGGGAACTACCATGTAATTTGCTGACAAAAAGCATGCGCTTGGATCGAAAAAATCTAATCATGTTGTCAATTCAAAAAGAAAAAAGAAAAAAAAAACAAAAAAGAAAAAACAAAAACAAAAAAAAATTATTATTATTATTGTTTTATTAATAAATCGACCGCTGGTTACCTTGTATTTGCCAGTCGAGTTGATCTAGAATTAGGATTATCGACCACTTTGGTTCCGTGTATATGCCAGTTTGAGTTGATATTAGAATTCAGACCAGTATATCAATCCATTAGGATTCATAGTTTCATCTTGGCAGTGACCTTCAGACAGATATGGGAAACACCGTTCACTGTAGTCAACATCGTAACCATCTATCTCTATATCCATCTTCTTAATATATTCATGTGTGATTGTGGTTAGTTAGATTCCGAGTATTGTGGTTTTTTCAACTTTCTGAGTAGAGCTTTGTTTATATATGAATTGAATTTGCATCAAGGTACTTCCTCCTGTAGTCATTTTGGATTCATTCATAGACTTTTCACAGGTAGTTGGAATTTGGAGTAAAAGGTTTTGTAGGTACACCTCTTGTAAACCTTCACGAGACTATAACTCGTCCACTAGGGACGCCTAGGGGTTCAAAGGCTTGTTATTTATGCTAAAAGTAATCTTAGCCTCGACGAGACGGAGTTGTATGTATGTTTTAGAATTATTTTGTTAGATTTGCTCGAGGACTAGCAAAGTCTAAGTGTGGGGGAATTTGATAGGTGTCCAAAACACCTTAATATTTATCTATTGTTTATGCTTTCTTTGCTAAGTTTTCTTGTAAATTATGTATCTTATGTTTGTTTTTGAGTATTTAGGTACTTTGGAGTCATTTGGAACAAAAGAATAAGAAACGTTGCTTAAAAGGCAAAAATGGTGCAAATGGTGTTGGAGGCGGATTATTTCTCATTATTTGATTTTATTTCTTCATCTCTGTCAGAAAAGCATGTCGGCTTTAGTGATGCAAATATCTGTCTGAAAAGCACGACAGCTTTAATGATGAAGAGAAATTGAAGATAAGAAGTAAATCTGGGAAGTAAAAGACGAGTTGTTGTTGGTGTAAGAATTCGAAGAAAGAGCAAAAGCGTCAAGTCTCATGCGGAACTGCTATTGGGAGCGGAGCTGAGACAAGCCAAGCCAAGCCAAGGTAAGGGGTTTCCATCTCTAGTTGGTGGCCTGTATTGTTTTAATAAGAGCAAATATCCCAATCTGTACGGACAGACCTGATTAGGTCAAGTTGCTTCTCAGACAACTCAATTTTCTTTTACTCCTCATAAATTCATGTCCTCTCAAAACAAGAATGGAGGCGCTACTATGAGAAAACTGGGAAGAGAAATTGAAGGGATGATAGTGTTTGTGGTGGATGAGAGTACAAAACAAGAAGGTCGATTAAGCTGTTGTCATCTGGTTGATTCAACCGGGGAAGAATAATTAGGGTTTGATGCTGAGAGAGACGGAGGAAGTGGTGGATTTCAGATGGGTTTAGTGATTGAGGTCGATTCAGAGAGGAGATTGAACTCAAATTGTTGCAGTTGGTGGTGAAGATGAAGATGATGCAGTATATTTGAAAAATTAGGAATCAACCATTTGGATTCAGTTGAAGATTGAAATTTGGGTTCTTGGTAGATTGGGTTTGATGTGAAATTGTATCTGGCGCTGTCAAGATTTGAGTTTCTGGTGGTGCTACTGATTCAAGAAGGTGGGTTTAACTCGGATTTGAAATTCCACTGGAATCAAAGAAGATTAATGTAGATGTAAGGGTGTCTAAAGAAGGATTTTGCTGACTTCTTGTGATGGCTATGTGAGTCTTGTGTTGGTGACAATGAATCTCGGGTGGTAATATTGTGAGAAATGGGAGATTATGGTGTTGTTGGAATTGAGATTGTGAGCTGTTGCAGGTGGTGGATAGTGATGAATTGAAGACGAAAAGATGGTGGATTGTTCGTGGATGTTAGTGCAGCAGTTCTGGTGGAGATGTTGCATTGCAGGGAAAGCTGAAATTAATGATGATAACTAGAGCTCGAAAAGATTAGGACAAGGAAGTGCAATTGCAGGCATGAAGCTACATATGTTGTTAGAAGTGGTAGAAGTGATTGATTTGAGATGGGTTTGTGCTGTTATATATGAAGAATGAATGAGAAGAAGGGGATCTGAAGTTGCAGGTTGTGATACAATGGATGTCTGGCTAAGTTTTAAGGACTCATATAATGGATTGTGTGTGTTGAGTTATGTATGGAATTGTAGGGGTTATTTGGCTGGAGTCTTAGGATTGAGATGGTTGTGCTGATGACAGTTAAGGCACTGGTTGTGATTTTTTTGGTCTCTCTAATAGACTGAAGTTTCAGTTGGAGATGGATCTACTAGTGTGAATGAAGTTGCTGCTAATGGTGCTGAGATGTGTGCAACTGGTGGAATTACAGGCTTTGCCTTTGGCCTGTGATTGTGCTGATATTATAAATGAGCTACAGCTGGTTATGAATCTATTGCAGGGACCTATGGACTTGAACTGAAGATGCAGGTGTTGTGTGTTGTTTGAGTGTGTAGTTGCGGCGACAGATGATTCAGGCGATTGATGTTTTTGATGTTATTGGTTTGAGTTGTGGTGCTAGTTCAGATGGTAGGTAGCTGGTGGAGATTCCCATGGAACTGTGAGTAATAAACATTGCAGAATGGTTCGAGACTGGTGGCATTTTGTTGCAGTGAAGCCAAGAAAGTTTGCAAAGCTGAAATAGATAAATGTTGATGTTGTGGTCGTACAAAGGTATTGCAGAGAATGAGTTAATGAGTTGTGTATGAATGCAAGTGACTGAGGTTGGTTCTGGAAATGTATGAGGAATGTATAGATGAACCAGTTACTGAAGGACTAGAATCACTAGATGGTTGGCTTGAGTGTGCTGTTGAATTTAGAGTCTGTGGAGCGAAAGTAGCTACAAAAGTTTGGAGTTGCGGGCATGAGCGGTGTAAGCTGGAACAGGAACCGAAGTCGTAAACGGCGATGATGGGCAACAATAGTTCTGGTATGTGCAATGGCCTGTGTCAAGACCACTCAGTCAGTCCAATCAGCCGAGTTAAATAGCTGACTCAGATCTAACTCACCCGACTAGACCTTGACTCGGTCTGACTTCCCAGTTGACCCGAGTTGAATCATTTGACCGGTTGGGTTTGACTTCCCCCAGTCACCTGAAGTGGATTGTCGACGACTTTCCCGTCCAACTTCCGGCACCCTAACCAGTTTTCCGGCGACCACTTTTAGGGCAGATTTTCACATGAGTTATTCTCACACATGGTCTTGGTGGACTTCTATCTATTGGACCTTTGAAGACTAGACCTAATTTTGGAACGAGAAGAGCTATAAAAGGGAAGATTTTTACAACTTTGTGGATACGTATTCTACTTGGAGTTTTTGGGAGAGAGCCGCAGCTAAGGTTTGCTTATTGTTTCATCTTCTTTATTTTAATATTATGATGATGAACTCCATTATTATGAGTAACTAAAACAATCTTTGATTAAGGGCGATTTCGAAGCCCGGAATATGAACCTACAATTGATATGAAATAACTTGTTCTCTTGCATTTATTCTTATTATTGTTTGATTTCTACCATGCTAATAGTGCTTATGGATTGTTCCTTAATTGTTTAAGTTCGAAATTAAATAGTTATGTCACAATCTTATTGCTAGTTTAGATTTTCTTCGACCCGTAATTGTCTAGAGAAGATAAACACAAGTAGCAATATATGGGTATTGATGATGGGACTTTGTTAAGTGCCCATATCTAGAAATTGACACTAGTAGGTGATTCATGCTTTTGAATTCATCACTAGGAGCAACCTTATCTCACAAAACTTAGAGCACTTATTTAGGCACACCTAGAAAGCGTGCCTCTAGGAAACTTGGCAAGTAGAAACCGGTAGTCGAGCGCTTCCGTATCCGGTGAGCTTAGGAGATAATAACGGGAAAGTTGAGCGTACTAATTATCCTAGGGTTGTTAGTAACGAGATAATGCGAAGAACGTAGTTACATGTCACTTTGGTTTATATTCCGTGGCCGAGAATGAATCCTTTATCAATTCCATCTCATAATTGAATACAATTTTACAATTTTCAGAATTTCTATAACAAAACAATCTTGCTAAGAATATTTGTATAACAACTTTTGCTCCATACCTGCCTTGGGACGAATCTTCTTTCATTATATTACTTGCTAGTGTAAAGAGACGTAGAATATATTATTTGCGAGTTTGACACCTCGTCAATTTCATGTCAACTAGGTCTAACTGAATTAATTCGAGGGCTTAGAATTACTCTTAACAATTTTGCTAAAAAGTTTTCTAGCATATTTTGACTCTACACAGATTTCACTTTTTTTGTTCAAAACCCAAACTAAATTTGGGTACGCATCCTATGCTAGCCAGTTTATGCATTGACTTATATGTTTACATTTCTAATTCTACCATGCGACAAATTCAATGACATACAAAAGATAGCACAAGAATCAAACATGCTCACTTTGTTTGATTTTCGTTAAGCTTAAACACCCTAACTAAGTCAAGGTCAAAGAAATTGGACCTAAAGTCATCTTTCCTGTAAGGCCGTGTTTGATAATATAGAAAGGAAACTGTTCCATATGAAATCTGTATCCCGGAGGAGGTAAGGAAAGAATTTCCATAGAATTCCATTGGATTGAGTTTAAAAAATATTTTAGGACACGTTTTTCTTTACACAATTGTGTGGAAATAAGTTTTTGATCAAACGACGAAAAATACGTTATTTTCGATTGGTTTTCCTTTAACAAAAATTCCTTCGTTGCCCAAACTAATCGCCTTTCTCGCGAAAACGTAACATGGCCCCTGCTGAAGACTAAGCCCATTTGGTTTGGGACAGCCCAGACTGGGTGCCTATGTTAGTTTACCTCTTAGTCCCCGGGGAACAAAAAGTGTTAATCTCATCATAATGGAAACAAGTCAAGTTAAGAAGTTTGGATGTGGCTTAGAGATCACTAATTTAGGGTATTAAAAGAAATAAAATGAAAATTCTACGCTAGATTCGACCAACTTTCCTTGATTTAACGTCACTATACTCTTTCGTCATGCCAAATGTCAAACATCTGTCTCCAGCACACACTTCATTCTCAACCACAGCCAAAAATTAGAGGTAGTAATTTTGAAACTGAATTCGAGTTTGTGTTTGAGCCGTACTGTGATATAGGGACTTTTGTTTGTCCTGACCCAGTTCCATAAAAGATTCTGGCCTGTTTAAAAAAGAGAGACCGCAAAACATTCTACAGTAGAACTTCGATAAATTAATAGCTTTGGGACCGGATAAAATTATTATTTTAGCGAAGTTATTAATTTATCGAGTTAAAATTTAGCCTGTACAAGCCTAGTTGGGACCGAAGAATTTTATTATTTTAGCGAAGTAATTAATTTATCGAAGATTAATTTATTGAAGTTCTACTGTACATACACAAAAACACAGATCTAGATAGAAAAAATCGCGCGCTAAGTGTCCAAAAAAAAAAAGAGTCAAACCGTGTGTAAGCCCTATATTTTCCCCTGTGGAAACCTTTTAGGACTGCCTTGGATCTAAGCCGATATATGCTCTTGGTATCTCACATGTTGCGCCTCATTCATCTTCGTACAGATACACCGCCAAACGATCAAGTGTGGCGGAATTAAGTGTCCCATCCCATGCAGATTTTGGTACACGATCATGCTGAAATACACGTAGAGCCATATCTAATTTTTTGTCGAAAACATCGTTATCATCTCAGGGCCGGTCCTGAGTTGTTTTTGCCCTAAAGCGTACAATTTTTTGTTGCCCCCATAATTACATCAATGATCATTTTTTTCTACAATGATCGAACAATAACAAGAGCGAACTATCTAGAGAATAAACATATACAAGCATACAAAAGAAGAATGAGAGATTGAACATGAGAATTAGAAAACCTTTACAACTTCAATCCTAAATCCTAAAAGCTCTGATCTTTTTTTTTCTTTTGTAATCCCGCCGGTAATGATTATCTGATGGAATGGGTGGAACACTTCCATTTTAGCAGTGACTATTCAATACTTTGTCCGGTATACAATATAATTATGGCTAAGCCCCTAAAATATTTTAATTTTTAACAAAAACCTAAATTGCATAACAACTAATTTGTTGCCCCCTAGGCCTTGTTGCCCTGAAGTGGGGCTTTCCTGCTTCCCCTATTGGCCCGGTCATCTTCTTCCTGATCATATAAACTCATGTAACCTAATTTGATTAGTATCTTCTTTACCTCGTGCATACCTTCTCTTGTATCTCCACTTTGAATTCCGATCAATCCTTCTTTCTATATTTCCTGCACAGATGATCCCAGTTACCAAATATCTCTTTGTCTCTACCGGAAATCGAATGTCCCTTGGCACGAAAACAATTGAGCGTCGAACAATCAAGCTTCATAGTGGAATTGTTATGTAATTTGTAGACGTATACAATACTTACGCGTAAACAGAACGAGCAGCAGAACGAGGACTGGTAATGAGAGAACCATAAACCCTTATATACGAGACTTCTATTAGGACGTATACTGGGCCGAAATTCCTTTTCTTTTTCTATTCTATTTAAGGGTCCTTGAATTAGAACCGTTTTTTTGGGGACCAGCCTTTTTTTTTGGGACCATTGTTTTATAAGGCCATCTACCCTCTAATTATAAGGGATGTCCTAAAGCAGTGACATTACCAATTTGCCCTTAACCCTAATTAAAATTAAAACTAAACTAATAACTACCAAAGTTTAACCTAATCCTAATCTATTATCAAAAACCAAAAATCAGACCCTACCCTAGCCGCACAACATTGTCTTCTCTTCTTCTTCTTCTTCTTCTTCTTCTTCTTCTTCTTCTTCTTCTTCTTCCTTTCAACATCGTCTTCATCGATTAATCGTCGATTCATAAAATTTACATCGTCGATTAATCAATCGACTATAAGAATGGTTCTTCGAAAGCAAACCAAAAGACTTCAAGGAGAAGGTCCTCGATTGGGACATCTAGCAAATCAGCCAAGTGATTTTGAGATTCATAAAGAAGTGGAACAGCCAAGTGAAGCCATTATCCAGTATAATAGACGCTTGAAGAAGCTTGATTCTGCTATGGGACCGATTCGCAGGTATTTTCCAACAAACCCATTACATTTAATTTGATTTTAATTCGTTTAATTGACTAGAAATCATCAAAATAGGGTTCAAAAGGAAGTTACATTGCATTGTTCGGTTAGGACGAGTTTCTAAAAAACCCTAGTTTGTCAACCGAACTTCCTGAAAGGAAGAACACGAAGAACAGTTCGGTTCTCTAGGATTCAAAACTGGGTCACAGTTCGGTTAGTAAGCGAAGCATGTTAAGTGGTGAAATTCCCATTCTCCTAAATTTAGATATTTTCTCTATTTCTTGAGGAGTGATCCTTGCGGCCATTGCATGTCCTTCAAGATCATCTGGACGAGGTTGGTTATGATGACCTGCCACCTTATCCATAGATATAATCTATCCATTCTTTTTTTTTTTTGCACTTACTAAATACTAGCTTGAACGGACATTTAATTTTCTTTGAGCACGCTGTGTTCTTCCTCGTCGTCTTTCCTTTATACACATAACCCTTCCTCTTGTGGCTAACATCGGGATCTCCACTTCTCTCACAAACCATTTCAAAACGAGTTTGGCTTTCTTTTCCATTCAAAACTAATACGCACATGGCTTTCCTGGCATGGTCTCTAGCCCAATTCTTCGCATCAATAGGTTTATCAAAAACCAAATCATTGACATAGTGATTAGATGTATCTTCAAATAGTATGCCGACCGGAGAAGGTTGATTATCCATTAGTATAGGTTGACATTCAATCTACAAGAAATGGAACAACATCAATTGCAATCAGAAATAAGTTCGGTTACATGATAAATTTATCGGGATAACCGAACTCATAGTTCGGTTCGTCAAGCAAGTTGACAACTAACCAAACTTTACGTATAATATATCAAAATTTATTGTACGTATTCGGTTAGATAGTGGGTTGGTATGAAGTTTGCGAACCAACCGAACTTTATACACTAATGTGAAATCTTATTTTACATAAGTTCGGTTAGATATTGGTTTCAAGCTAACCGAACTTATGGACCCTAAAGTTCGGTTACATGATAATTTAATCCGGATAACCGAACTCAAAGTTCGGTTGGTCAAGCAAGTTGACAACTAACCGAACTTTACGTATAATAAATTAAATTTTAGTGCAGGTACGTTCGGTTAGATAGTTGGTTGGTAAGAAGTTTACGAACCAACCGAAGTTTATACAGTAATGTGCAATCTTATTTTACGTATAATTCGGTTAGCTGTTGGTTGCAAACTAACCGAACTAATGTACCTTAAAGTTCGGTTACATTTCGGCCAAACCGAACATAACACTGTAATCCTATTTACAGAGTTCGGTAACATTCGTGTTTAGAAAAACAAACCGAACTTCAAAAAACCTCCATTATTGGAGAGTTCGGTAACCTGCGTGTTTAGAAGAAGTAACCGAACTACACTTTCAGATGAGTTCGGTTACATGTTCTTCACACAAGGTAACCGAACAAGCCCAAATCTACTTAACAAATTCACATTTTTTTTGAAAATTTGGACCAATTCAACCAACATTATCTAAGTTTAGAGCATACCTGGGTACCCAAATAGTCTTCCTCTGGTTGTGGTTGGTAAAATCCATCGTTTTCACCATCTTGAGATTGGCTTTGGAGAAGAATGCATTCACCATATAAGAAATAATCCATATCCGGATCATTGTGAAGATTGACATATACTCTAGGAGAGGAAGGAGATGAAGATTCAGATGAGCTATCATCAATTGAATCATCACTTGAATAGTCTAGCTTAGTAGACTCAAAAAAAAATTTATTTTCCATGTTTTTGTTCTTCACCTTCTCTAACTTTTCTCTCTCAATAATTTTACTTCCTTTTAAAAAAATCATATTTTTTAATCTCACATTTGTATTCAAAATCATTTCACTAATCACACTAACTAATCATTAACCAAAAACAATCAGAGGGTAATTTAGGTATTATCATAAATATCTAGATAAGGGGTGACCTAGATTTACTTCTAATGTCTTACCCAAAATAAAACCATGGTCCCCCATAAAAAACCATGGTCCCCAAAAAACGGTTCTTGAATTAATATGAAAACTCCGAGCTTTTTTATTTTTTAACGGTGCATCACGGCCCATTAATAGAAATTTTATGGGAATTGTTAAAACGGTTTTATTTGTTTCTATGTACTAAAAAATCCCTCACAGAGAAAATAAAATATAATTGTATTTTCGCCCAAGGAAAATTGATATTTTTAGTTTTTTCATTATATCTCTTAGAGATATGCCAAATTAAAAGAGTGAATATATGACTTTTCTTGTTGTAATATATTTTTTAAAGTTTCTCTAATGGAATGTATGTGAAGATAAATGTCTAAATCCATATAGGGTAGACATTTATTTTTCCAAAAATTCTTCTCCAACCCACTTCTTAAATCAATGTGAAGATGACATGGCTTACTTTTTTTTGGACATTGTCAAGGTGAATGTCTAAAACTAGACATTCACCTTGACAATGTCAAGCTATCCTAATAAGCTCTTACTTAACTAAAATTAATTCAAATATAATAAGTAACCATTTTTATCTCTAATAAAATCTTAAAATTACTAAAAATAAAATTTACATTTGACAAAAAATGATCAGAAACATCACCATTGGAGATGAGTAACTTTTTTCACCTAAAATTAAGGAAAAATTGGAATAAGGATGTATTGTTTGTTTTGACACCCAGGGAATACACACAACAACCATTGGAGAAGCTCTTATCCCTTCTTAAACACTACAGATAAAAAATGATAAATAATATTTTTTCTTAGCTTTTTATATTTTTTTTAAAATTATTAAAAAAAAGAACAGTGTTCATCCAAATTTATTGCCTAAATCTTAATAACCTCGTAAATAATAATATATGTGAAATCAATGAAAACTAAACACTTACTCTCATCAATAAATTAAGTATATACAAAATACAAACATAATCATATTAAATTCCAACCATCACAGTTAATGATTATTGTATTTCCTTGCCAGTTCACTCCAACACCTTGGAAATTCACCTTAATGCACTTTATTCTTTAACCTCATCTTCGAGTGTGAATATAGAATTCCACAAATAGCTTTTGTCCTTCGTATATATCATTGCGGGTAGTTGTTCATTGCATTTAAGTGGTAGATGGGTTTATTATATTAGCCGCTCCGAAAGTATTTTACGCTTGTATTGTAGGAGGGATTTGCACTTGCAAACTTAACTGAATGAAAATGTGTAAATAAAAACATCATGATAGGTACAATGATTTTTCTATGTTAAGCCCCTGGAAAGAATTTATAGGATGTTTGGATACGTATTCATAAATTATTTTTTAATTTCTAAAAGTCGAAAAGTCAAAAATTAGCTTATGTATAAAATTTCAAAATAATTTCTATAAAAAGGTTAACTTTTTGTGAAGCAAAATAGCTTTGTTTCTGACTTCTGGGAAGCACTATACAAACATGCTATTAACCTTACATTAAGTTGTAGCCTTATTAAAACTTGAAATTATGCATTTAGTTTTATATCTACATTATACGGAACCGAGGAAAATCTCTACATTTCTACTATGAGTACTCCGTTGGGAATACATGAAATAGAAAGTTGATATGTTATTATGAAATTCCCACATATTGGCTAGAACTATTATAACTTTATCTTTGATTTTATTCCCCTATCTAGATAGTACAATTTACTTTTTAGTTCTCTTGTAAGAATTTTTCCACCCATGCAGTCACAATATTAATGTCATGATCTTACATCACTATTCAATCGTAATAACATTCTAGTATCTTCATTTCATAATATAACCATGCATCATCACAATTATATTATGATCAATGTTCAATCCATCCACACTAAAAACTCAAAATTTAATAACCCTAAAAAAATATCCAGTCATATCCAATGAAAAACAGCTGGACATATCTTGATATATATATATATATATATATATCCAGTTACTGATCATCATAAACAGTCAGATAGAAAGAGCAACTTTGATATTTTGAGTAAAATAATTTTGTTGATACAAAAAGCGTATTGGTAATATGGTCATTGTATGTAGATCATGCCATCTCTGAATTTGAATATTATGGTTAGTATGGGTATTAGGTCGTCTGTGACTATATTGTCAATCAAAATTAACACAGGTGCTTAATTAATTACAACTGTTGCATTGGCAAACCCATTAAAACTAATTTAATATACAAATGTGTTAGAGCACTGCTCGGTTGAACCCACAAAATGTTGGTATGTCAAGGTTGTTTGTCATATTTTAGTATCAAAACTCATAAGTTGTTTGATTAGATTACTAGAGTCAACTCCGTTAGGTTAGACCAAGAAGTCTAAAATGTTGAAACACACAAGTATTACTCTAAATACCTGAAGAATTCGAAGATATATCGACATCAACTAGTATATAATTCATCCACTTGAGGTTAGTAATACATAACTTGACTTATTTCCATTTCTATATCACTGATTTTAAGTCGTTTAAGATTAAAAACATAACATGCGAAGTTATATACATGAAACTCTAGTATTAGAGACTTGATAATCTTATTATGACCAAAGTGTCCTCAAGGAAGAATATACCAATAGTTATGAATACTTTTTACTGGTATATGATATTACGAAGTATAATGCTTATCTTTTGATGTAATCGCATCATCGATATAATCTTCGAAAGTTCTTACTAGATGGTATAGTGAACTTATGTTTGATTTGGTGCCTAGAAATCTATGTTTAACTACATGAAGTAGACTTACAAATTTGTTTAGTTGAAAGAAATTATTAAGATTGATGGTCGATCCGTTTTTCATTGAAGATCTAGGGTTGGAGCGATCCAAACCAATATATGGAATCAAGGTAAAATTGATCCTAACCTATATGGGGAGTCAAGCTAGAACAATCTACCTATATTGGGAGTCAAGGTACATCCAATCCCTACCTATATTGGGAGTCATGGTAGAACCTATCCCAATATAAAAAATCGCTTTTGAAGTCACGTACACTTCAGGGTTTGTGTTATTTTGGAAATTATGTTTACAAAATAGGAAAGTTCAAGATGTCGAGATAATGAATAATTGGACATGCATGAGCTGAAATCTTATTTATTAATTGTTCAAAGATATTCATTGGTACCCAAGGTGAGATCCCAAAATAGAATGTTTTGAGAATCTTTTTGAGATTTGAGATTTTTGAATTTATATATATTTTTTTTTTGTTTTTTCATCAAGCAAAACATATCTCTGGAAACATATACTAGTCAATTTTGAATATATGATTCCATCTTCGGATCATGTTATCACATTCTTTTCCGAGATGTTTTTAATTTGATCTCGTGATTTTAGTTCTTCTTCATTCCTGATGACGTATTTTTATTATACAAGACTACAAACTAATAAAAAAAAATTAAAAAAAGTGCGTGGAAGAGTGTATCGCTACTGTTGGTCAAACAAATTCAGTATCCAACTATTAAACCACTGAGGATTTGTTGCATTCATTACTGTAGTTCACTTTCATTCAAGTGTTGATGTGATCAACGATTAAGTGAATATGAAGAGCGACTGTGAAGACCCTATAATGGAGAGAAGCATATAATAAAGATCGTATGTTTTGCAATCATCATTCTTCTACAACATTTCAAGTTGAACACTCCAAATCTCACACAAGATATCGAAGTTAAGTGGTCGTGCAGTTTATGTGCATGTAACCTAAAGATAAAGTCAAAGATATTTGGAAGACGAAGTCAGCAACAAATTTATCCTATCTAGCTAGAAAGTAGTTTACTCTAGCTGAATACAAGTCAACATAGTGTCTTATCTTCTAGGTTTAGGTTTGTTGTTTTCCTATTGTCTCTATAAATAGGAATATATATGTTATTATAAAACTATCTCAAGATCTACTGATGATCATAATAATTCACCCCTGTAGGGTTTTGTCAGTGGACGTTGGAATTAGTGCGGAACCACTTTAATTCTCTTGTGTCTTCTGCATTTATCTTTGATCTTCTCTTATTATAAATCTAATAAATATGCTTAAATTTTCAACAGTTTACTGTTAACAGAAAACTATCCGATATTAAGTATATGCGAATTAGATTAAGCTCACAACGGATAGTGCTGCAATCATCGAAAATAAAAGATTATTTTCCACAATGTACAAGTATAATTATGGAAAATCACGAGTTATTATATCTTACATGTTCGTCGTACTCTCCTAAATAATCAAAACCCTCCGAAGCTCCAACATCGTATTATCTTTGAAATTCATTTAAAATACTTTTTTATTTAGCCATTTAGGTCGCATTTGCAAAATTCCAATAACTAGCTTATAGCCGGCCTTTATAATACTCGTTGACTCCATTTTCACGGTAGACCCGTAAATATATTAGCCACTTCAAAACTATTTTGCATTTGTTATGTGGATTAACGGCAAATAAAAGCACATGCAAATTTAGACGACAAAGAAAACATATACGCAAACTTGATGACGGGTACAATTAGAGGTGTAAAACGTGCCGGCCCGGCACAGCCCGGCACACGAAGTTGCGTGCTTCACGTGCCATGTGCCGTGCTGTGCTGTGCCAACGATTTGAACGTGCTGTGCCGTGCTGTGCTTTACTAGTCAAAAGCTAGGCACAACACAGCCCACATGCACTCCACACGAATAAATGTGCCGTGCTGGCACACGTGTTATAAACAATTTGAAATCATTTAATGTATAATTTAAGTCGGACATTATCACAAGAATTTAATTAGACAACATATCATTTGAAATTATTTCAAGTAAAATTAACAGGTTTATTCAATAAAAAGAAATAGCCCATCAAATATAAGATTGGATTATTGTCATGTAAATTAATGTTCTAGTTAAATATAGGTGACAACATTATAACAACGATATTCAAATATATTTTCCAAATATTAAGGTATTATATGTGTTGTTATAAATAAGCCAACATAAAATGTTAAAAACTAACTAGAGTAGTGACTCTTTTGTGAAATATACAAAAAATGTGATGTATTATGCCTTGTTATATGGTATATTTTTACATGTTATGACGTGCTCTCTTAACGTGCTGGGCTGGGCTGGGCCACGTGCTAATCCGTGCCGCGTGCTGTGCTGTGCTACTGTGCCAATTAGTGAAACCCAACACGTCCCATTTAACTAACGTGCTGTGCCGTGCTGGGCTAAGTCACGTGCTGGGCTGGGATGTGCTCAAATTTTAGCGTGATGTGCTGGGCTGTGCTCGTGCTGGCACATCCCAACTTACATCTCTAGGTACAATGCTGATTTTATGTCAAGTGTTTGGCAACTACCTCACACTAGGTTGTAGCTTGATCTACCGGATTTTATATGGAACTAGTGGTGGTAGAGGTAAGGAAAAAATATTTTGCAGTTAAACAAGAGATAAAAGGACAATTTAAACTTGTTCAAGTGACAACAATCAAATTTCACGCCTTCCTATGTTTTGAGGCCAATTGCTAAGTGGGAAAAACCGGCTCTGCTGACCTTGGATTTTCCCCTGAACGGAGCTATGGTATTTCATCTTTCCTTTGATTTGGGAAAATGTAAGTGTCATTCCTCAGCTCAGGATACTTCAAGAGAGTGTAAACGGAGTGTAATAAAACAAAAGAATCCTCTAACTACAAATAAAATTTGCATACACAAAATTGGTCAAAAAGACCAAAATCAACAATTCCTGGGTGAAAAAGACACTTAGGTTTTGATACTGTTTAAATAGCCAAAAATTAAAAAGATATTGTTCAAATGGACAAAAATATAAAAATAGCCTGGATATAACCAGTTTCATCCTACCTGTTTTCAAATATTTTTTCTTGTTTTTAATTTATATCAGGATGTATCTAGTTTCATCCTTGTAATTTTTTAAGTTTAAGTCATGATGAATCCAGTTTCATCCTTACTATTTTTCTTTTGGCTATTTCACCCGTATTAATTTTTACTCGTCTATTTGAACCATATTTTAAATTTTTTTGGCTATATGACCCATTTTCTGTTACATAAATGCAATTAAAAGGAGGCAAAGGACTAATGGAGTCAGACTATTCTTTCTCTTCGTGTTTAACGTTCAAACATCTCTCTCCATCCAACACTTTTCTATCGACCTACCAACTTCTAGCATTCCATATTTTTCCATGTTTCATAACTTCGTTTATTTACTCTCTTGAAAGTAGAAAACACATTAAAACAAAGCAAAACAATTTCCACTCTTCATTTCGGCCATGTCTGTCTGTCTTTCTCTCCAAGAGTACTCAAGTCAAGACCCAATGTATAATTAAACGATTGTTTAATTGTTTAATTGTTTCATACATGGCAAAGAGGAAAAAGAACTAAAATGGAGCAAGAGCAAATCCAGCATCAGAGTTAAAAAATAATCAGAAAAATAGACTTGTTCATTGTTAGTTGAATTATTGAAAAGTATATTAACTTGTTAAGTATGATAAAACTAAGGATAACTTGTTTGAAACATATTATTGCAACTATCGAAACCAACGTGCAAACATGATGATGAACAATCCTGCACTCCTACTAGTTAACATTTTTTTACTACTAAAATCAAACTCATTAATTATTATGAAATTATGGTTACCTCTAATCACCGACTTCATCGTTGTATTATCATCTCAGTTTACTCCAACACCTTAGAAATTCATTTAAATTACCTTTTTATTTAACCTCATTTCCGGTTGCATTCACAAAAATCCAATCACCATCTTATATAGCTTTATAAATGGTACTGGTTCACTCCAGTTTGGTGATAAACCAGTTAATAAATTAGCCACTTCAAAAGTATTTTGCATTTGTACTATATGAGGGTATTTTACCTGAAAGAACGCATGCTAACATAGACGAAAGAAAAAACAAACAGAAAAAAGTAATGATCCGTACAATACCAATTTTATGTCAGGCCTATACACAAAGAACCTAATCTCCCAGTAGGCTGCAGCTTTGGAGGTGTAAAACGTGCCGGCCCGGCACAGCCCAGCATACGAAGTCGCGTGCTTTCCGTGCCATGTGCCGTAGTGTGCTGTGCTAACGATTTAAACGTGTTGTGCCGTGCTGTGCTTTACTAGTCAAAAGCGAGGCACAACACACGAATAAACGTGCCGTGCTGTGCCGTGCTGGCACACGTTCTATAAACAATTTGAAATCACTTAATGTATACATTAAGTCAGACATTATCACAAGAATTTAACTAGACAACATATCATTTGAAATTATTTCAAGTAAAATTAACAAGTTTATTCAATAAAAAGAAATACCCCATCAAATATAAAATTGGATTATTGACATGTAAATTAATGTTCTAGTTAAATATAGGTTACGACATTATAACAACGATATTGAAATATATTTTCCAAATATTAAGGAATTATATGTGTTGTTATAAATAAGCTAACATAAAATGTTAAAAACTAGCTAGAATAGTGACTCTTTTGTGAAATATACAAAATGTGATGTATTATGCCTTCTTATGGGGTGTATTTTGCATGTTATAGCGTGCTCTCTTAACGTCTTTGGGATGGCGGCCGCGTGCTTATCCGTGAGCGTGATGTCTTTGTGCTATTGTGCTAATTAGTCAAACTCAGCACGTCTCATTTAACTAACATGATGTGCCGTGCTGGGCTAAGTCACGTACTGGGCTGGGCTTCGCTCAAATTTTAACGTGCTATGCTGGGATGTGCACAGCCCAATTTACACCTCTACGTAGCTTCATATAGAGGTGAATCATTGTCTGCCAAGACGAGCACTGACCAAAGACAAAGACGCTAAAATTTGAGCACAACTTTCAGCCAAAGACGTGACTTATCCAAAGACGCACAACACGTTAGTTAAATGGGACGTCTTTGGGTTTGACTAATTGGCACAAGAGCACAAAGACAAAGACGCGGCACCGCGAGGCACGTGGCCCAAGACAAAGACAACACGTTAAGAGAGCACGTCATAACATGTACAAATACACCGTATAACAAGGCATAATACATCACATTTTTGTATATTTCACAAAAGAGTCACTATTCTAGCTAGTTTTTAACATTTTATGTTGACTTATTTATAAAAACACATATAATACCTTAATATTTGAAAAAATATATTTCAATATTGTTGTTATGATGTCGTCACCTATATTTAACTAGAACATTAATTTACATGGCAATAATCCAATTTTATATTTGATGGGCTCAGCACGGCATTAATTTTACTTGAAATAAACTTGAATAAACTCGTTAATTTTACTTGAAATAATTTCAAATGATATGTTGTCTAATTAAATTCTTGTGATAATGTCCGACTTAATGTATACATTAAGTGATTTCAAATTGTTTATAGCACGTGTGCCAAGACGTGCACAAAGACGACACGTTTATTCGTGTCTGTGCTAATGTCTTTGTGCCTAGCTTTTACTAGTAAAAGACGGCAAAGACGTTTAAATCATTAAGCACAAAGATGACGGCACATGGCACGTGAAGCACGCGACTTCGAAGTCGGCTGTGCAGCCGGCACGTTTTACACCTCTAGCTTCATATACCAGAATTTATCTATTTAGTTCTGTCTCTGCATCACATGGAACAAAGTACTTGGTTATTACAGTTTTGAATGTCTTTCTTTGCTGGCAGATTAAACTTCAAACGCTGGGCCTTAATGATATACCAGTGGGGATGGGCCCGTAGGCTATAATTTTTCTTTTCTTATTCAGTGGTGAGATTGAAGTTTAGACCTAAAATGCACATATATGGAGTAATTATTATATAAACCTAAAACTTATTCATCTGTTTCTCCGTGCATCGCATCATCAGCGGCCGGTTTAAAGTTACGAATACCTCGAGAAATAGACGAAGAGCGTTACAAACACCTATGCCGGATCTCCCAGATGATATCATTGACGATATACTGTTTATGTTACCTGCAAAATCAATATGTAGATTCAGGTGCGTTAGCAAACACTGGTACTGTTTACTAAATAACAATGATTTTATGGAAAGTCGTTTTAAACACAGGTTACACAGCATTGAAAGCGAAAGTTTAGATTGCTTTTCAATAAACGATACAGATGCACATGAATTTTACATGCATATCAAAAAATCATCATCGTTATTTACAGTATTTGAAAAAGACCACTGTGAGTATGTTAAGATGGATTCTCCATTCAAAGATCATACAGGTCTAAGCAGGGTTAACATTGTGGGTTCTTCTTATGGTTTGATTCTGGTGAAAGGTTGGAATCATTATAATCGGGTGGATAACCATTGGCTTTGGAATCCATATACTAAAGAGTTTAAAGAAATATTGATTCCCAAAGTTAAATTTGGACCAGCGGATGATTATAACAAAATAAATCTAAATAAAGTACGCGGTGCTAGATACGGGGTTAGTTATAATTGTGATACGAATGCTTACAAGATTATGGTGGCTAAGTGTTATGATGGTACTAATAAGGGTTGCAAAATTCAAGTATATACATCAGAATCGAGTACATGGAAAACTGTACCCAACATATTTCCTTATGATATTGATACTACAAGTATGTATATGTACTTTAAGTCCCAAGTAATATTTGTTTGTGGAGCTTTTCACTGGATAGCCAGACGACTTGAATCCAGCAATAGAAATACTGTTGTTTCTTTTGGTATCGGTGATGAGAACTTCAACGAAATAACACTCACCCCTCAAATCGATGATCTGATGAACCATACAAATTACAGTCTAGTCAATTTGGGTGTTTTAGGAGGCTCTCTTTGCATTTTATACAGCCCATGTTATGAAAGCTCCAATGTTGATGTATGGGTGAAGAAGGATTACAAGTTGACAGAATCATGGACTAAATTGTTCGTTATCCAGCTCCCAGTAGTTTCAAACTCCATAATAAGATATGCAAAAATACTATGCGAATTTAATAACGGTGAAATTTTATTCGTAACCACCAAGGGACATCCATACAAGAAATGTTATTTGGTTTTATATGACCCGGTGAGTCAGAAATGTCAAGTTACTTCGATCCAGCACAGAGCAGACCTCGAATGGAATATCGAAGCTTATGACAAGACATGTCTAGCTAAGGTCAGTTAACTCTATTGTCTATTCAGTTCTTAGTTGTCAGATAATGGATTATATTCTTTTAGTGCTGTCATTTCGAGGTTTAGTCTGAGATTTGAGTCGCTTACTTTGTTTAAACGACAGAAACCAGTGTTTTTGATAGGGAGCAAGAGCAATCTGTCTTCATCACTAGTAGGAACAACCTTATCGCAGTATGCAAAGGGGGTGATGCTGTTTAGAAAGAGAGTTTCTCTATAAACAGTTTCGATGGGAGTACGCAACAAGTTTAAACATGCCTTTTGGATCGAACAGTTGAGTTCTGCTGTTAATTTGCAAGTAAAGATATCTCTTACTCTGCCAACATTTGAATGACAGAGATTGCCAGACTTAGTGTTGAGATTATTAGTCCCACATGGTTGGGTTATCTAAGATCCTGCGGTTTATAATCTATTAGGGCCTCTCCACTCATTGCCAATTGGTTTTGAGTTGGATGCCCGTATTCTACTATGGTATCGGAGAAGAGGCTATTTGTGTCAGTCAGTTGACCGCACCTTTACAGCGTCACCCGATTTAATTGTCCACGTTTTTGTAAGACCCGCCGAGGCTACACGTGAGGGGGCGTGTTGAGATTATTAGTCCCACATGGTTGGGTTATCTAAGATCCTGCGGTTTATAATCTATTAGTGCCCGTATTCTAATACTTAGCGTTAGGATTTAGGCGTTCTTTTTTGGTTGGATGAGTGCACACACATTCTGTAACATGATTTCGCTAAATAAAGCTTTCTTTTCTTTTTTAAATAAATGGCTTACTGTTTTGGGTTTGATGAGATATTTCATGACATGCTAGTCAGTTGAACTTCTCCCCTGGGTCTTATATAAATTATCAATAAAACAATGCGAAGATTGCTAACATGTGTGAAGTTTAGGCTTATCAATGTCGACGCGGCATTTGCACTTATGAGAATGGTGCAGCTCTATGTTACTTGCGCACAGCTCCTATCATTATGATCATCTCCATTTGTCTGATTTATTAAAACTGTAGTACAATTTGTTGAACTGACGACATTCGGTAGGAGAATGTTCTGAGAAGCAACTCATTACTGATTTTGCAGGAAAAAAAAAAAGTAATATTTCTTGGAATAAAGTTCCAACTCGAATACCTGGAAGTGAAAGATCTGTTGGGAAATGGACTAGTGCCTCCTAATATACTCCGAAGAGCAATGTAACACACCAAAATAAGTACAAACAGAAAGTAGAGTCTTAAATGGGAACATAGTTGAAGTGGTTTCTAGAATCGCAAAATTGGTCATTTGAACACCCGAAGTGTTGCATAATGTAGCTTTTAGTGAGTTCACCACAATATATGTCCAGGCTCATAAGTATGGGAGACTGTACTTAGCAGGCACTTAGCTGGTGCAAGTCCCAGAGGGTTATGCGTCCCATAAATGGATGCTTTCTTATGCTTCTTCCAGCTTTATGAGATTCAATTCAAAACTCACTTCGTCCAATTCTAATCTCTGAACTTTATAATTGCAGATAGGATCATAGCTAACTATAGAAGAAGAAAACTACAACCGTTTGAATTACTTAATTAAGCACAAAATTACAAAAGCAAAACTCCGCTAATTATCACCAATATTGAAACGGAAAACTGTACAAAGCAATTGCACCTAACTTAGCTGCTGGTCCGTACCTCATTTGAGCTTGGCATGTACTCCTGGAATGTGCCATGACCGGTTAGAACTTACAAAACGAGTCCAAAGTCCATGGGTTTTCTACGTAATGAACACAAATCCATGTACAGAATCGTCTTTTGACCATTTTAACTTTTTGACTACATCAAATAACTCTTTGTTCTTGACTCGTCTCCAAAATACCTCATTTGAGCTTGGCATGTCCCATTTCTCCAAAACAATAAAACCCTAGAATAAAAGAAATTGACATTTCAATTTACAGTCTCTATAAACAAAGGGTGTCGAGTTATGATGGAGAGGATTAACAGTCTACCCAAAGAGATTATGTTTGAAATTCTAACTCGTTTGCCAACCGAATCAGTTTTGGGGAGCATATTGATGTGCAAACCATGGAGAGATCTTGTTCGTCTTCCATCCTTCTCTCAAATGCATTTGAACCATTTGAATTTTGCTGATGATGATTCTGGTAAGTTGGGTTTTGTTTACCTTAATTATGATCAAGGACTTAAATTTTATTATGCTGAGTATGATGAAACACTTATTAGTAGGAAAACAAGGATGAATTTAAACCCTCCGTTCGAGGTTGGCTCTTGTGTTGGTTCAATCAATGGTTTAATTTGCTTCGACTCATCGTACACTGGTATCTCAGACAATGGTATCCTTCCAAAGTCTAATTATGGACCTAGTTTTATCTATAACCCAATCACCAGAGAATATATTATCCTTCCAACATGTAAAGGATCCTACTTGTGGAATGGATTTGGTTACAGTTTCTCAACCAATGAATACAAAGTTATTAGAATCTGTTCCAACCCAAGAGACCCGAATTTTGGAATTGCTCAAGTATACACTCTCGGGAGTGACAGTGGATGGAGAAATGTGGGAAAGATGAACATGGATAAAAAATACGAGAGACGACATGGTGCGTTTGCAAATGGAGCTCTTCATTGGTTGAACCACCACGAAGGAACCATTTATGCTTTCCATTTGGCGGATGAACACTTTGGTGAATTTCCACCACCACTTTGTGTGGCACGACTTGCTAGACTAGGGGTGTTAGGTGATTGTCTGAGTGCTGTTTATTACTCTTCTTCCCGGGATTGTGAGATATGGTTACTGAAGAAGAACAAAGATAATAATGATTTCAGCTGGAGTAAAGATTTTAGTTTCAACAGTCATATATCACGGCCATTTGAGATTACGAAGAGTGGTAAGCTTTTGTTCTGTGAGGGTAGCAAAATTCATTGTTACGATCCAAAAGATTCGTCTGCCAAAGTTGTGGGCGTTGGCAAGTGTATATTCCAAGCAATCCCTCAAAAGAATACCTTAGTTTCATTAAAAGTATTAGGAGAAAAGGATACAAAAACAATGGAACCTTGTGAAAAAGCAAGTTTAAGTGAGCAGACAGAAACCGGTGATAAACTAAACGAACAACAGAACGAAGTATGAGATCTCTAGGTAAGTGCACTGATAACAACTTTCATTGTAAATATAAGCATTTTCGGAATCTAATTAATAGACAACATGCGCTGATATTATATCATGTATAACTTACTCTTATAGCTTTCTGTTGCCATGTTTATTGCGCATTTTGTGATTTAACTTTATTAGTCTTAATCGAGAATGTAATGCTAGCTTTTATAAACTTATTTTCTTGTATCAAATATTTTTAAAACAAAGTCTGAGTAGTATGTGCAGGAAATATTGGTGGAAACGGAGTGCTTTTCCAGTAATCCTAGACTCCTATCCTTCTAAGAAATCTATCTGATTCTTAGTTCTAAAGTGTGAACTAAGAATCAAATTTTTATTAGTTCTGTCATTTCGACATTTAAAGTGGGATTTTGAGTTGCTGAATTTATTCAGCCGAAGAAAAGCATTGCTATAGATAGGAAACAAAAGAAAGGTCATCTTAAATAAACTTCCATCTCACGGGTCTTAGATAAACTATCAAATGGTAACTTAGAAACTGCACTTAAAAGATTTTGGGAGCCATCTGATATTGCCACCCTAGAATCAGTGGGGAGATTACTGACATAGAGTTTAGTCTTATTGATGTCGATTCATTTGCCCTCGTGAGAAAATGATGCAGCTATATGTTACTAGGATATAGTCTCTATCATTATGTTGATCTACAATTTTGTCTCTACAATGCAGTGAATTTCGGATTTATTTAGCAGAAGTAACAGCAGCAGGACGGAATGCATCGAGCATACATATACACAGGCAGACATAGACTGCAATTGTTTTGTTATGCTATTTTAGTATTTGATAACAGGGCACCTTTTTTTTTCTTCGAATTGTTCACTAGTCAGTGGCTTATTAAGTGTCCATTAATTGATCACTTATTAAATTTGATTACCCTTTTCTATCTCACGCTGTCTGACTTTATTTTGGATTTGACCTGTCTTACTTTCTTATGGTACATTCTGTTGTTGTTCGATCAGTACTTGATTGTTATGAATAGTTAATCGATTTTGCTTACAAGGGAAAAGTGTCTCACTTCATATGCAGGAAAAGACAGCTTTCTTTAGTGTTGCTTAGGCACTTCACTATTTAATTCTGTGCATCATTTTGGACTGACAGAGCAATCCATTAGCACTAGATGTTGTTTATGGTGTCTCCAGAGTCCCATCTGATCTTCATCATAGTTCTTGAGTTGCCAGGAACAGGCAGGCGTTGATATTGCTGAGAGGTTCAATTACAATAGCTAGTGCTTTCTTGTGGTTTTAACCTACTATAGAGGAAATTATGAGACTGGAATCTATGGTGTGCATTACCTATTTTGCGTAATAGGGTCAAATTATTTGCTTCAATGTGAGAGCTTGAATACTTATTTGGGGTTTATCAAGGTATCTGTCATTTAATCTAAACTAATTGTTGCCGATATGATTTTGGATTTTTGTGTTTGATCTTTCTCTGATATGTTTTTTGGTTTTTTGTGTGTTTGATCATTCGCTTTTGTTGGTAAACTGGTATAAGCTTAGTTCTGCAAATATACTTAGCTCAGAGTTTCATAGACTACATACATTACAGTATCAGAGTCATGGGAGATTAGCCTAATTATGCATATCTTATAAATTCAGATTGGAAGAAAAAAAATAGTTTTCTGATACATGGCAAAGAGGAAAAAGAACTAAACAGAGCACGCGCAAACTGTAAGAAAAATTGACTTTTGCCACTCAACCTGAGGGAAGTCCTATATTTTCCCCAGTGGGAAACCTTTTGGGACAACCTTGAAGGCTATGAATGGCAATCAACTATCTCACATGTTAGAATTAGGAATCTAAAATCTGTGAGTTTGAGATTTAAGTTGCTGAATCTGTACACCGATGAAAAACAGTGCTTTTGGTTTAGAGAGTGATTTTAATTATCTTGGCGCATTTGCTCATTATGAGAAACAATGCAATACGCTTATCATCAAGGGATAAGCGTATTAACTAGTGTGTTGTTTATTAAGAAAGCACAAACCAGAAAATTCTGAAAAATCCCGTTTTTAACTAGTGTGTTGTTTATTAAGATTTGAAAGACGTAGTACATGACAAATATCGAAAGAATGTTATGCTACACCTAAGGGAAATCTTTACACTTCTCTCATGGGACCTTTCTGGAACAGCCTGGTGAATGCCCATTAACTTGTAGGTCCTGACTCCCGAGCGTTCAATTCCAAGCCTGGAAAGCTGCGTAATCCCCCATGTGTTTCCTATCATTCGTACTCCATCGCCAAACGATCAATTGTGGCTAAATTTAATGTCCCATCCCTTGCAGATTTTGGCACATGATCATGCTGAAATACATTTATGGCTATACTTAATTTTATGTCGAAAACATCTTTATCGCCTTTTTGTTGATCGTAAGAACTCATGTAACCTAATTTGTTTAGTATCTTCTTTACCTCATCGATACCTTCTCTTGTATCTCCACTTTGACTTCCGATCAATCCTTCTATTTTCCTATATTTCCTGCACAGATTGTTAGTTATTGAAGACTAATTAATTATTTCCTAAAGTTAGCCGTGGTTATTTAGGAAAGGGGTTTCCTAAACCGGTTAGAATTCTTGGTGGCCAAGTTTGTAACCTATATAAATAGGTAGTTAGGCCTTGTAGAATTATGTACGTTGTGTAGAAAACCATTAAGAGATCGGTTAGAGATTTCTTGTATAGCTTTTAGGGCTAAGGCTAGGGTTTCGTTGTGAGAGTATATTGGTGAGGAACAAGAGACAAGGTTATCGTCTCGGGTAATTGTTGCGGTGTAACCAAGGGTTTACTGGGATTCACACGATGTTGTAATCGTTTTTCTTCATAGTGGATTTGAGTTGGTGCGGCTCAAGTGGACGGAGACAATATATAGACATTGTATGTATTGGTTGAACCACTATAAATCTTGTGTCTTGTGAGTTGATTTATCTTTCTTGTATTATTATAGTTGCTTGTGCTTGGTTTACTTATTATTCATCATAATATCTCAAGATCCGTTATTCCGCGGTTGTCAGTGATTCCATAAGAAATTTCTGACAATTGGTATCAGAGCTTTAGGTTAACCTCCAGGTTGCTCTTAGCATAGGTTTATCGTATGACGACTGGAGTGGGAGTTATGAGAAAGACCTTGCTGATCCATTGGGTGGAGTTGCGAAAAAGGGAGCACGCAAAGACGATGAATGGACAACTCTTGATCGGAAGTTTGTAACCATGATCCGTAGATGTCTAACGGAGGAAGTCTACAATAACGTACAAGAGGAAACTAGTACGAAGAATCTTATGGATAAACTTGAAAAGTTGTATCAAAATTCATCAACCTCGGGGAAGATTATGTTGTGTGAACAATTATTTAATCTGAAGATGCAAGAAGGCGAAGCGATTTCAGCACATCTTGGGATGTTTAAATCGATTATTTCTCAGCTTTTAAAAGTTAGTATTACTTTGGATGATGAAGTTCAAGCTTTACGGTTGTTGTCGTCATTACCAAAGAGTTGGGAGACTGCAAGGGCAACCATTAGCAATTCCGCGGGGAGCGAGAAGTTAAAGCTTGATGATGTGCAACAAAGGTTAATTGCTGAAGAGGAGTGAAGAATAGATCAAGGTTATGTTTCTAGTTCTTCAAGCTCGGCCTTAAGTATGCATGAAGAAGATAGAGTCAGGAGTTCAAATCGGAACAACAAAAACAAATCTAGATGGAAGTCTAGAGGAAAGTCTAGGGGGAGATCTCAATCCCGGCTTAGAGGTGTTGTTGAGTGTTGGGCGTGTAAGAAAGTAGGACACTACAAGCGCGATTTTCTGGAAAACAAAGGTGCTAATAATGGTGGAAACAAAGGTAATCAAGAATAGGTCAACGTATTTGCATCTACGGAACCGGTGAAGGTCCTTTTTGATAACAAGAAGGTGATTACGGAAGGTTTTCTACTACTTTCTAAGGACAAGCAAGATGAGTCTTGGATTATAGACTTGGGAGCTTCTTTCCATGCGACAGGTGATAAGAGTATTATGATCTCTTATAAGGAAGGATATTATGGCCAAGTATTCTTAGGTGGCGGTGAAGCATGCGACATCATTGGTTTGGGTGATGTGATCTTGAAAGTCAATGGTTCGACATGGAAATTGAAGGATGTACGACACGTTCCAAATTTGAAGAAGAACTTGGTGTCTATAAGCCAAGTTTGTGATGATGACTGTGAAGTTTTGTTAACGAAACACAATTGGAAAGTGAAGAAAGGAGCTATGGTATTAGCTCGTGGAGTTAGAGTCGGTACTCTATACAAGACTTCAGATGGATCTACTTTAGTAGTGGCTATTAGTAGTGAAGACACTAACTTATGGCATAGAAGATTAGGTCACATGAAGATTCTATGTTTGGGAGGATATCTACCTAAGGTGAAGTCTGTTGATACGAGTTTTTGTGAAAAAATGTGTTCTTGGAAAGCAAAAACGGGTTAGTTTCAGCAGAGGAGGAAGAGACTTGAGAAGCGCAAAACTTGATTTGATTCACACGGATGTATGGGGACCAATTGATGTTGCATCTCACAGCGGATTCCAATATTATGTCACATTTATTGATGATCATTCAAGGCAGGTGCTTTACTTCATGAAGAATAAGCTCGAGGTGTATGAAGTGTTTAAAAAGTGGAAAGCTTTGGTTGAAACAGAAACTGGTCTGAAGTTGAAGTGTTTAAGGTCATACAACGGTGGTGAGTATGACAAAAAAAAAAAAATTACAGTTATGTGCTACAAATGGAATTTGTTTGGAGAGGACAGTTCCAAGGACGCCACAGGAGAATGGAGTAGCAGAACGTATGAATTGGACGTTGAATACACGTGTTAGGTGCATGAGGTTGCAGTCTGGTTTGCCTGAGACCTTCTGGGCACAGGCAACAGAGACGGCTGCTTATCTAATTAATAAGACACCTAGTAGTCCATTAGATATGAAGATACCGGAGGAGGTTTGGACAGGAAAAAAGGTAAATCTTTCATATTTGAAAGTTTTTGGTTGTGTTGGTTATGTTCATCTTAGTTCCGATGATAGGTATAAGATAGGTGCTCAATAAAAGAAGTGTATATTCCTTGGTTACGGAATTTACGCTTTTGGGTATAAACTTTGGGACTATGAGGTCACAAAGTTATTATAAGTAGAGATGTCATTTTTAATGAGAATGAGTTGTACAAGGGCAGGAATACAACATAAGTTGAAGATGTCGGGTCAAGCAACATCGATAAGGAGTTGTATATCGATATTGATGATATTTACGGAAGAAGTGTATTGGTACAAGAAGAGCACGATGTTCCTGATGGCGGAGAAGTACAGGTTGAAGAGACTTCACTGCAGTAGGAGTTACTCCTATAGTTCCACAAGAAGTATGGAGATCGTCAAGAACTCTGAAACCAAACCCAAGGTATGCTTTGAATTATCTATTACTTACGGATGGAGGTGAACTTGAAGATGTTAAAGAAGAACTAGTGGTTGATGATTCAGGAAAGTGGGAACTTGCTATGGAGGATGAGATGAATTCACTTGAGGAGAATGACACATGGGTGTTAGTAAAATTACCAAGAGGTAAAAAGGCTTTGCAAAACAAGTGGATTTATCAGATGCAGTCTGAAGCAAATGGAGAAATTTGCTACAAGGCGAGGTTGGTGGTAAAAGGTTTCCAGCAGAAATCGGGTATTGACTATAACGAGATATTTTTTCAGTTATGAAGATGACTATTATTCAGGTAGTGTTAAGCCTAGTGGCTTTGGAAGATCTCTACCTTGAACAGGTTGGATGTAAAGACAACTTTTCTTCATGGTGACCTAGATGAAGAAATTTACATGAAGCGGCGGAAAAGGATTCATAGTAAAAGGAAAGGAAGAGATGGTGTGCAAGCTAAAGAAGAGTTTGTATGGTTTAAAACAAGCCCCGAGACAGTGGTACAATAAGTTTGATATAACTTCATGCATAGAAGTGGTTACTCACGGTGTAATGAAGATCATTGTTGTTACTTCAAAAGGTATGGTTCTGACTACATCATATTAATACTGTATGTGGATGACATGTTGGTTGCCGGAACATCTCTACAAGAAGTTGAGAATTTGAAGAAACAATTAGCAAGTGAGTTTGCTATGAAAGATCTTGGTGAATAAAAAACAAATTCTTGGTATGAGAATCATAAGGACAAAGCTAAGGGAACTCTTATGCTTAGTCAAAGTGAATATATTGAGCGAGTGTTGAAAAGGTTCAATATGGAGAATGCTAAACCCGGTTAGTTCTCCACTTGAAGTGGTTCGTCTTTCAAGTATGCGGTGTTAAGGCAGATGAAGAAAAAGATTACATGACTAACATTACCATATTCTTGCATTTTGTTTGGGAGTCTAATATATGCTATGGTGTGCACGAGACCAGATTTTGCACATGCATTGGGAGTAGTGAGTAAATATGCAAGCAACCCGTGAAAACAACATTGGGAAGGCGTGAAGTGGATTTTCAGGTATTTGAGAGGTAAAACAAATGTACCATTGTGTTATGGAAGAGGTCGTTCTATCTTGAGGGGGTTATGTGGATGCGAGTTCGCGGAGTGATGTAGATAAAAGGCGAAGAAATGCTGACCGGTTATGTTTATACTATAAATTCGGTTGTAGTGAGTTGGAACTCACGTTTACATAAGTTGGTGACATTGTCTACTACGGAAGCAGAGTATGTAGCGGTGACATAAGCGAGCAAGGAGATGATTTGGTTACGTGGTTTGTTAGCTGAATTGGGCAAGGAACAAAAGGATAGTGTTATGTATAGTGACAATCTAAGTGCTATATTTTTAGCCAAGAACTCAGCCTATCATGCTAGGACGAAGCATATAGATATCCGTTATCATTTCATTCGGGATCTCTTAGAAGAAGGAGAGTTGAAGCTCGAGAAGATTCTTGGTTCGAAGAATCCGGCGGATATGTTTACCAAGGGAGTTACATCAAACAAGCTAAAGCTCTGCAAACATATTGGTTGATAAACTCAATAAGCAAACATGACAATGGGAGATCATGAATCATAACACCTGATCATCCTTATAGCATCTGCACTGGTTTCCCAAGAATAACCCTTCAATTCTTTTACGCCAACCAAATCTATCGTGGTATTATCTTGGCACTTTGGTCCAACACCTTAGAAATTCATTTAAATTAACTTTTTATTTAAAATCATTTTCGGGCGTATCCCAGAATTCCGGTAACTATCTAATATCCTTTGTATATAAATAGTACTTGATCACTCCATTTTTTCTGTAGATCGATTAATACTAATTTTCTGCTTTAAAGCGTATTTTGCATTTGTATTGTTTGTGGGATTTACCCCAAATAACACATGCAAGCATAGACAAAACGAAAGAACATACGAAAGAAGTGATCATGAATGGGTATTAAAAAAAAAATAATAATAATAATCTGATTTAGTTTGGGTTTTCATAATGGGGAATTTTTTTATAGCCCAAAAATATATTTTTAATTATTAAAAATCCGTCATTAAAATTTCATATATGAAAAACCCATAATTATCTATAAATATGACATGATTATGAAAACAACCTTTAACCTAAATTAATTTCGTTATATAAAAAAGTAGGAAATACCAATTGGTCCTAGGAATAATATATTAGAGAGAGTCTAGTCCAATTGACCCAGTCAATTGTCTGTTTGGTCCTATTTGATAATATAAATTATAGTTTTTGGTCCTAAAAATTATCATTTGGTCCCGCTGATGTCATGGATGATGTAAATGTCACCGCAGTGGCAGAAATACCCTTTTGGATAAGGACCATATATAGTCAAAAAGTAGGAGAGAATAAATCATTCTCGAGTTACTTTCTCTCTAATGTTTTTAGATCTAGTTTCTTCTCTCCATTTTTTTTCTTTTTCTTTCTGAAACTGTTTTTTTTTTTTTATTCATGCCGGACACAGCATCACAGTGAAGATCATGCTCGTAAAAGAAATCATGTATGTCTGAAAACAAATTTCACATAAATAACAGCATTCAGAAGAAGTCGGTCAGGTTATGATTTATTAACCAACTTTATCATGGAGTGCGCAAAACAATTACAAAACCAGGGAAAAAAACAAATGAAATTGCAGTTGATAACACTTTTTTCCCTTGGAAAATACTTACGTGTTTGAGTGCAGTAACTCGATACCAATAGAAGAGAAAGGAGACCAACTTGTCATAACAGTCCCTGCATCCAAATAGGAATGATATTCATAACAATATATGAGAACCTCTTCATCATAATAAGGTTATAATTTCTTGATCTCGTTATAATAAGGTTATAGACGATGAATATGATCATTGTTGCTATTGTTGATATGTTTCTTTTTCTCTATTCTCTATAATTTCTTGATGTTGCTTTTTCAAATCTAGATCCTGTGATATGTTGTTATTCTTCTGGCGGTGTTGAAAACTGACGATGAAGAAGATGAAGATGTTGCTACCTTGGTGTTGAAAACGACGACGAAGATGTTTGTTGTTGTTCTTGCTGGTGTTGAAAACATAGAAGAAAATGAGATGAATATGATGAATACGATGTTGTTCTTCTTTGTTGAAGGCGTCGAAGAAGATGAAGATGATGTTCTTGATGTTTTATATGGACTTCATTTAAATGAAGTCTATTTTTATATGGACTTCATTCCTGGAATGAAGTCTGTTTTTCTTAGGTTTTATATGGACTTCATTCCTGAAATGAAGTCTGTTTTTCTTAGGTTTTATATGGACTTCATTCCTGGGAATGAAGTCTGTTTTTCTTAGGTTTTTATATGGACTTCATTCCATAAATGAAGTCTGTATTTCTAGGTTTTATATGGACTTCATTCCAGAAATGAAGTGCTGGTTTGTATATATTTTATATGGACTTCATTCACAGGGAATGAAACATTTTTAGCTTTTGTATGAACTTCATTCACGGGAATGAAATGCATTTTAGCTTTTTGTATGGACTTCATTCTGGGAATGAAGTCCTACATTTTAGGTTTTTGTATGGACTTCATTCTGGGAATGAAGTGCATTTTAGCACGGAAGAACTCCTACAAAAAAAAATTTAACACGAAAGGGTATTTTTGTCTATTTAAATATTTTTAAATAATTATGGACCAAACAGTAAAGGCGTTTGACCAAAGGACTAAACAGACATGGGCCCACCTAAAAAAGGACCAAACGATATTTTTCCCTATAAAAAAAACGTGAAAAAAAAGAATAATTGTAGTCCCTAAAATAACTCCTGATTTCCCTAAACTAATTTGGTAAAATAACTAAAACGTGACTGGATCCTAAACCGACTCCCTAAATTAACTCCTAAATTAACTCTTGACTTCAATTTAATTCCTATATTAACTCCCTAAAATAACTCTTGACATCTTGTCGACAATAAATAGGAAAACTCAATTATCAGAATTAGGGAAACTAAAAAAGAAAACAATTATCACCTCATGAAGTTTTGGAAATTTCTAGGTTTCACGTGCTTTAGGAGATTTGTGAAAATTCAAAATTTCATTGAATAATCCAATTTTCACCCGTAAATTTCAGATTTTCGCATGTAATTAATATGAGATTAAAATTTTCAGTGAATATTTCAGTTTTCATCCGTAATTATGTGGTGAAAATCATAGTTTTCATTATGTGTTGGTGAAAATCGCACTTTTCATTGAACGGTGATCAGTGATAATCTCATGTTTCATATATACTAGAGAAAATGGGTCATTTGTCCAAAAAAAATTTAAAACACGGTTCAAATGGACAAGTAAAAAAAAGTACGGGTGAAATAGCAAAAAAAAAAAATAGCAAGGATGAAATTGGATTCATCCTGGCTTATACTTCAAAAATAGCAAGGATGAACTTGGATGCATCCCTGTAAAATAAAAATAAGAAAAAAATATTTGAAAATGGATGAGGATGAAACTGGTTACATCCCGCCTATTTTTAAATTTTGTCCATTTAAACAGTATCTTTTTAATTTTTGGCTATTTAAACAGTATCAAAACCTAAGTGTCTTTTTCACCCAGAAATTATTGATTTTGGTCTTTTTGACCAATTTTGTGTATATACTAATAGTAAAAATCACAACTTTCCTTTGTAATATTATAATTAACATTATAATTAACGCTTCTTCTTTCTTCATCACTTTTGCTATTAAGATGATAAGTTAGGCATTTACATTTGGGAAGGATAATAATGAGATGGGCGAAGCTATAAGCTGATAATTCAGCCGATTCACCACCGTACTTGCAATTATTTTGGTGAAATGTAATTATCATTACTCAGCTGATATTCCTTTTACTGCTGTCATTTTGTGATTTTAAGTTGCTGAGTTCGTTCAGTCGAAGAAAAAGAGTGCTATAGATGGGAAACAACATAAAAATTGTCTTCATGAATCAATGAACTTCCCTCTCTCGGGTCTTATGGAAATTTTTATTTATTCATGAGAAGTTTAATCAATTGGGAATATGCAAAATTGTCTTCATGAATCAATAAACTTCCCGACTACAGTGTATTCAGTTGGGAATATGCACTTCTGTAGCTGTCGTTCTTCAACTCAACTAAATCGACTGTTACCCTTTCCAAGGGGTTTAATCAAACAAACAAAATGCAGGATTGAAAATAAATTTTCCGAATGCAATTAAAGAAAAATGAAGCCACCACTCTTTATTTTTTCATGCCAAATGTCAAACATCTGTTCCCAACACATATCCCATGACTATCCAACCAGCCAACTCCTATCAAGCCATAACTCTTTATCAAGTTATACGACTTCATCTCTGTACTCTGCAAGGACAATTAAAACACTTTACAATAGCCAACACTTCTGCAAAAGTAACAAACTTGTACTCTTATTATTTTTGTATCAAGCCAGTCTCTTTTATCTCTAAGAGTCAAATTAAAACTCACATTTTCTTTCGCCCTCTAACCAGCCACGGGAATGAGCAACAAGGTAACATCAATAATATATTCAGGAATATTCATGGTTTTTACTATATTGAAATACCAGAAGAATAACTTCAGGAATTTGGTTATCTGAAAAAGCTGATAACCAATGTTGTACATCTCTAAAGATGGCCAGTGTGTACTTGCAATAGACAAAGTGTTAGAAGTGTGTGAGGGCTTCCAACTCCAAACCAATTGGCAACACCGCCGTCTACTTGATGAATAGGTGTCCAACAAAAGCCGTATGGGATAAAACTCCTTTTGAAGCATGGAGTGGGAGAAAGCCATCGGTAAGACACCTCAAAGTTTTTGGTAGTGTGTGTTATTCTCAAATTCCAAAGGTGAAGAGAACAAAGCTTGATGAAGCAAGAGAAAAGTGTATATTCATTGGCTATAGCCTCCAATCAAAAGGTTATAGGTTGTTTAGCTTGAAGAACAACACAATGATTACAAGTCGTGATGTCTTGTTTGATGAAGGGGCTTCATGGAATTGGGAAGAAGGTAAAATTGAAAAAGAGAACCATTATTGTTGATGAAGAGTAAGAAAATTCAGCAACAAATGAAGTTGAAAGAAGGTGAAGAAGATGAGGAAGAACTACCTCAAACACCACCAAATACAAGACAAGGAGCATCTCCAAGTATGTCTCCAAGTACTAGTGCATCAACATCGCCACCGTCGGCACCAAGAAGTTGCGAAGGTTGAGTGAAGTGTATGAAAGATGCAACTATTTTGTGGTTGAACCGGAAAATTTTGAAGAAGCATCAAAAGAACCGGTTTGGATAAAAGCCATGGAAGAAGAAGTTTTTGTCATTGACAAGAACGATACATGGGAGAAGGTAGCAAGGCCAAGTGATAAAAGAAGTTATTGGTGTGAAGTGGATCTACAAGGTGAAGTACAATGCGGATGGAACGGTTCAAAGATACAAAGCAAGGTTGGTGGCAAAGGGCTAATCACAACAACCCGGTATCGATTATAATGAAACTTTTGCATGGTTGCTCGTCTTGACACCATTAGAGCCGTGATTGCTATGGCTTCCCAAAAAGGTTGGTTACTTTATCAACTTGATGTCAAATCGGCATTTTTGAATGGAGAACTCCATGAAGAGGTCTATGTAGAACAACCACAAGGTTTTGTGGTGGAAGGAGAAGAAGACAAAGTATACAAGTTGAAGAAAGCTTTGTATGGTCTCAAGCAAGCACCAAGAGCTTGGTATAGTGAGATAGATGGATACTTCAAAAGGCAAAAATTCAACAAAAGCAAGAGTGAGCCTACACTATATGTGAAGACAAAAGGAATACGTCTATTCTCATCGTTGCCTTGTATGTTGATGATCTTATCTTTACGGGTAATGATGCTCATATGATTGAGCAATTCAAGAGAGAAATGATGATGAAATATGAGATGAGTGACATGGGTTTGCTCAAGTACTTCCTTGGTATAGAAGTTCATCAAAGTGAAGATGGAGTGTTCATTTCTCAAAGCAAGTATGCCGAAAGGGTGTTGAAGAAATTTGGTATGCTTGTTTTGTAACCCCACATCTACACCACTAGTAGTGAATGGAAACTCAAGAAAGATGATGGAGGAAGGAAGGTTGATGAGACTTACTATAGAGGTCTTATTAGAAACTTGTTGTATCTTACACATACAAGACCCGACATCATGTTTGCTTCAAGTATGCTTTCTAGGTTCATGAGTTCACCTAGTCATTTACATCTTGGCGGCAAAGAGGTTGTTAAGGTACATACAAGGAACAATGAATTTTGGAATCATGTATTCAAGAAATTTGGATGTCAAATTAGTTGGCTATTGTGATAGCGACTTGGGAGGGTGTATTGATGACATGAAGAGTACATCGGGTTATGCTTTTTTTCTCTTGGTTCGGGTATATTTACATGGGAATCAAAGAAGCAAGAAACCGTAGCTCAATCCACGGCGGAAGCGGAGTACATTTCGGCATCAATAGCTACATCTCATGTTGTATGGCTAAGAAGAATGGAAGACATTCAAGAGAAGCAAGAAGAAAGCACCATAATCTTTTGTGACAACATATCGGCAATTGCTATGTCCAAAAATTCGGTTGAGCATTGTAGAGCAAGGCATCAAACTCAAGTACCATTTCATTCGAAGCGGTTGAAGATGGTGAGATAGAGCTCAAGTATTGCAAGACGGAAGACCAATTGGTGGACATATTCACCAAGGCACTTGCCAAAGGAAAATTTCAACATTTCCGTGAACTACTAGGAGTAGAAGAACATCACATTAAGGAGGAGATTGTTGCGTAATGTAATGTTAGTGAACTAGTGTAATAGGAGTGTCAAGTCAACTTTATATTTAGTTATGTGTGTTGACTAAATATGTGGGTGTAGGACATCCACAAGTTGTAAGGTCTTTTGTAGACCAAGTAGAAGAGTTAGTATCATCTCTTCGACTTAATGAAAATCAAAAGAGAGAGAGTGAGAAGAACCAAATAGGTTCCCACTACTCCATTATCAAAATCATCCACAAATCTATCTTTAATCACCCAAATCAACCAACACAAAGGCTAGTTCCTTTTTAATCATGGGGAAGGATCTGTTGACAGTTGACACTGTTCTCCTAAAGTGGTTTTAACCTATCGTAGTGGAAAATAGGAGACTATAAATTATGGTGTGCATTACCTATTTTGGGTACCAACATCAAGTTAATTAAATGCGACAGCCTTAAAATATATTTATTTGGGGTTTACTCAAGGCTGTCATTGATCTAAACCATTTGTCACTGATATGTTTTTGTCTTTCTGTGTGTTTGAGTTTGTAGTTTGTTGGTGGACCGGTATAAGCTAATGTCTAAGAGGAGTACATTTGTACAACTTATTGCATGCCTAGTATAGATATTAGTAACCTCTCTGGCCTTAATAGTTGTAACTGGTGCTCTTAGATTAAGGAAAAATAATGAGGTAAAGGAAAATTGCATGCCTAGCATAGATAATAGTAACCTCCATCCGTACCACATATAGAGGCGGAAGGGTTAATTCTTTTACATTAACAAAATTACTTTGAATTTCTTGTGATATAGAATAAGTAGAGAAGAAGACAAAAAGTAAAGGGAGAAAAGAAGAGAAATTTCTTATTCATATGTGTATTAGACAAACATTAGAGCCTCTATTTATAGGGCTAGACACAAGGGCATCCCAATAATAAACGAGATTCACCCTAGATATTCTTAACATAATTACACGTTTATAACACTCCCCCCTGATGACATTGTGTCTAAGCTAATTGACTCGTTAAAACCTTGTCAGGAAATTCCAAAAGGACAAAACCTGATCAAAGGGAAAAGAGTACAATTGAGAAAACTTAGAAAAGATTTGGACACGCAAATGTTGCGTCATTAAAACCTTGACAAGGAAAACCCAGTGGGAAAAACCTTTATGAAGGAAAAAGAGTACAACGTGATAGTCCAGTAAAATACCTTCTAATTTGATACTCCCCCTGATAAGTACTTTGGTTAAATCTTGGCTTACAAATCTTGGTCGAGCCAATTTGAAAACAATTTCTTGAATCTTTTTGGAGATAACAATGTTTTCGTGAGAAATTTCCAAATTGATGAAGTCTTCTTTTGTGTCAGTCTTCTAATGGTAGTGTTCTCGAGTCTTCAAGTTTCTTTAAGTACATTGAGGACTTGCTTCTTGGATTTCTAGCTTCTCGGAGATGATTTGCAAAAGTAGTTGATGTAGTTTCTTCAACAAAGTGCCAATATGCAGTTATAGTACCATAGGTGAGTAAAGTTTATGATCATACCATATATGGATCAGAATGATATCCAAATTCCTAAGAGTTCTTATGTTGATGTGGTCTAACGAAACAGAATGACCTAGTTAATGGTAGGAATCCACCAAATAACCAAAATTATACAACTCCCCCTTGGATGACCACCATGTTGAATAAATTGCCTTACTAAAACCTTTCCAATAAAACCCAATGGGAAAAAAATTGGATGAAGGAAAAAAGAGAGCACAAATATCAACATTTTGAAAGAAAATTAAACGTCAACAAGATGTTGCCTCGTTAAAACCTTTTCAGGAAAACCACATGGGATAAAACCTGAAATAAAGGGAAAAGAGTACAACTTTTGACGTCAATATGGATGCTAACCCAACTATATGAGTTTTACAAAAGAAAAGCATCAAAATAATAACTCTAGTCTATTTCAAAGACGAATTTAAGCTAGCATAATTCCAACTGCAGTTTTGAGAAAGAAAAGAAAAAAAAAGAATTCATCTTTGCTAAAGCGTGGATTTTTGTGTTTTAAGGACTCCTCAAGAGACCCATAAAGTTGATAGCAACAACTAATTAATCCGGATTTTTGGTTTTGTACCAAATTTCCAAAAAACACATGAAGGATTGTTAACTTGACATAGTTAAGTCAAGTGGCTACCAGAATATAATTTGAATCCTACAAGGATTACAAATTTGAATATGTTCTCCGACTACATACGAGTCCTTCAAGGACTACCACGCTAAATATGTCTTATAAGAAGAAAACTTGTTGAACCAATCTAGGTTCGATCAAAAGAAAACCTCAAATCGTTTTCACAACGAACGTATTTCTCGTATAACGCATTACGACTACACCAACCTCTAAGTAATAGGCTTGGCAATTTTAAGGTGTTAAGTCTTGGATCCAAAATTGCGTTAATCGAGAAATTATAATAATCCAATCTAATATGGATTACATGCCAACCAATCACATATGTCGATTTTCCTCTACAGAGGGGTTAACAACCACCATATTTTATTATTTCAGTAGATACTATAAATTAATATTCGACAATGTTAACTAACTATGATCCCATACAATTCTCAAGTATATGCATATTTTGAAAAATACGAAATATCTAGTACCCCGCGCGCGTGCATTATAATCTCCCCATCCTCCAGTGAGGAGATATGAAATATGAGAATGTGGATCTTGTTTTGATAGACTATATTGAAGTTCTATCTGTAGCTTATCTAAAATGCTACTTTTTGTTATATGTGATTGGATTTGCCTTTTCAAACGGCATAAGTTTATTCGAAAGCAATACGGGATTTTTCACTTTCTTTAATGGCAGCCTTTTTTTTTTTGATTTGATCATGACGGGAGAGAAGTGATATAAGCTTTAAGTTAATTAATGCTAATCTCTAATAGCATAGAGTCTCCCACTGATTCCGGCGGAAATTGTTATCTCATATACGAAAACAAGTTTCGTAGAGTATTATCCGATTAAATCAAGGACATATACTCATAATAATTTCTGGATTTTAACAATACCAGTTGGACTGTAGATAATGACTTTAAAAGTCATAAAAAAAATTGTCCAAAAATTGTAGTTTATACAATTTAAACATCAACCACGGATTTTATTGGCTATAAGCAAAAAACATATAAAATTTGTAAATAAATCTCCAAATAATTGTGCGAATTCTGAGGAAAACGAGATAAAGATTTGGATTGAGACTATTGACACGTTATTTTCCAAAAGAAAATAAAATTTTAAGATCAATTTAGTCACTACAAGGACTAGTGATATATAAGCTAACAAGCCGGGTGCACACCCATTGATCTTTTGTGTCCTTGGTATTCCAACTACAAGTTGAAATATCCGAATTTTGGAGATTATTACCATGAGGGAAAATTAAAATTGCTTAATATCCTGCCAAGAACAAGTAATAGTTCCTGTTAAATTGGTAGCGCAATTGGCTTAACCAATAATAGTGATACTTCATCTTTTGATGGTTGATATAGAGAAACGCTTCTTTAAACAAATAATGAAGCATTATTTCGTTTTTTAAAAAGAAAAAAATCCACTTTGTGGATTATGAATGGTTTCTTATAAGGAATAGAAACCAACGATTTATTATTAAATAAATCTCCTTTCTCATGAGGTTGATGGACAAACCGAATACATTTGGTTTTACGATTTAACAAAATCGTATCGACAAAAAGAGGAGAACAATATTGTCGATTTAGTCATCATACTGGGGGAAAAACCTACTTAGTGAATGACGAGATGGTTTCTTGTAAAAAGAAAAATAGAAACCATATGGATAAATCACATGATCCTTGTATAGAGGACAAGGATACCAAATTTAATTGGCCGTAGGTTTTTCAACCATGCATGTGATTAAATACCGTAAAGGTAGCTAATCGTGATTACACCAAACCAATTTTATTTTATTTTTGGTGATTACAGTTTCATTAAAGGAATAGAAACTGCAATCATCTTTTGATGATTTTTATCTTATAGTTTCTTTATCTATGAAAAAAAATAATAAAGAAGAAAGAAAACAGGTTTTTGGTGATTTAGGTTTTCATTGAAGGAATAGAAACTGCAAACCATCTTTCGATGATTTTATCTTATAATTTTTTCTCTATGAAAAAAATAAAGAAGAAAAAAACACAGCTTTTTGGTGATTTCGGTTTCATTGGATGAATAGAAACTGTAAACCATCTTTTTGATGGTTTTTCTTTTTTCTTCCTTTTTCTTGTCACATGAAAGATTAGAGAAAGAAAAATAAAAAAAAATCAACGATATATCGATAAATAACTTAAATCAAGCATATAAATTATCGGAAAAAAAAAATTGATTGTAAAATAATAACAAAAAGAAGAAACGAACTTTAACAACTTATCTCGGTCCAAGTCTCGTATAGCTAACGTCGCGCGTATGAGGATATCTTGGCCAGGAGAGCAAGCAAGTCGTTAGGTATTAACTCACTCCATGTATTTTTCTATTGGTTCAAGTTCCTTTTATGGAAACGTACGAGATGCCACTTTGTAACCACAAGTTAACACAATCCATAAATCTATATCTGGGAGACCAAACGGCCATCTAGTATTAGAGAATCAACATCGCCATACTGTGAGTGTTATGAGTAGATCCAGTTGATCTACAAAAAGACAAAGAAAGCTACGTATGAGATAATGTGAATCAAATCTTTGTAATGTAATTTATATAATAAAAACGGATGCAATAAATTAATTTAAAAACAAAGATTAAGATATCCCTCTAATGTCTTCATATTGTTTTCACCCGTCTGATGGAAAGTTTAAACCGTTTGTTCGCTTAGTTGGTAGAGTTACGTGCTGATGACGTCTTGTGATATAGAATAAGTAGAGAAGAAGACAAAAAGTAAAGGGAGAAAAGAAGAGAAATTTCTTATTCATACTAGTAAGGACACATGTGCGATGCACATGCTCGAATTTTACTCATCCAACAATACTAAATTTGAAAGTCATGAAATTTTTTCCTAAAACAAAAATTTATTATTCTTATTTGTACTCTCGTTACGTAGATAATTGAAAGAGCTTTTCAAATATATAATTTTTAAAAAAATCCGATGTATATTTTGAAAAATATTAAGTTTTTAAAAATTTTGATCTATTTTTAAACCAATGGTATTTATGTAAATATGTAAAAATGGGGACAACTAAGTAATTTAGGGGTCTCCTACCAAAAGAGCTCTTTTCTTTATATTAGTAAGATGTGTATTAGACAAACATTAGAGCCTCTATTTATAGGGCTAGACACAAGGGCATCCCAATAATAAACGAGATTCACCCTAGATATTCTTAACATAATTACACGTTTATAACAGAATTCCATATTTTTAATTATTTTTCTTATTTTTTCATTTGTCCTATTCTTAACACAATTTTTTATACACAATAAACGAGGGTATTTAAGAGAAAATTCATCTTGGAAATAAGACTCCATCTATTTTGTCGGACACCAAATTCCTCATGTGACATCAAACTCCATCACTGTATTATTCCCTCAGTTTGCTCTAACACCTTAAAAATTAATTTAAATTACTTTTTTATTTAACCTCATTTCTGGTTGCATTCCCAAAAATCCAATCACAATGCATCTTATATAGCTTTTATCTAGGGAAAAATATCGTTTGGTCCTTTTATAGGTGGGCCCATGTCTGTTTAGTCCTTTGGTCAAACGCCTTTACTGTTTGGTCCATAATTATTTAAAAATATTTAAATAGACAAAAATACCCTTTCATGTTAATTTTTTTTTTGTAAGAGATTTTCCTTGCTAACAAAACAGACTTCATTCCAAGGAATGAAGTCCATACAAAAAAGCTAAAAAAACAGACTTCATTCCCAGGAATGAAGTCCATACAAAAAGCTAAAAGCAGGACTTCATTCGGGAATGAAGTCCATACAAAAAGCTAAAAAGCAGAGACTTCATTCCCAGGGAATGAAGTCCGCCTAAAAAGCTAAAAAACAGACTTCATTCAGGGAATGAAGTCCATACAAAAAAGCTAAAAAAAGGACTTCATTCCCGGAATGAAGTCCATACAAAAAAGCTAAAAAAAGCGAGACTTCATTCCCGGGAATGAAGTCCATACAAAAAGCTAAAAAAACAGACTTCATTCCCGGGAATGAAGTCCATACAAAAAGCTAAAAAAACAGACTTCATTCCCGGGAATGAAGTCCATACAAAAAAGCTAAAAAAACAGACTTCATTCCCAGGAATGAAGTCCATACTAAAAAGCTAAAAAAACAGACTTCATTCCGGGAATGAAGTCCATACAAAAAGCTAAAAAAATGAGACTTCATTCCCGGGAATGAAGTCCATACAAAAAGCTAAAACGAGACTTCATTCCCGGAATGAAGTCCATACAAAAAGCTAAAAAAAACAGACTTCATTTGTAAAAATGAACAACATCATCATCTTCATCTTCTTCTACGTCTTCAACAGCAACATCAACATCGTCGTCTTCAAACACCAGCAGCAACATCATCTTAACAAACAAATCGAGTTCGTCTTCAACAACATCGTCGTCTTCAACATCATCGTCGTCTTCAACATCATAAACATCATCGTCGTCTTCAACAACATCATCGTCGTCTCATCGTCTTGTATACTTCAACAAAGACGTCGTCTTCATCAAACAACAATAGCGATTGATTTGGTTCTTCATCAAAACAACAACAGCAGCAAGTCATAAATGCGTCTCATCGTCTTGTATACTTCAATGACATCGTAGTCTTCATCAAACAACAACGACGAGCAGGTTCTTCATCAAAACAACAACAATGACGATTTGGTTGTTCAACACGAGTTCATCTCATTAACACGAGCGAAAAAACATCATTCTTCATCGTATAAGATCGGAGAATAAACATCGAAGCAAAGAGATTTGGTTCGTTCAACACGAGTTCATCTCGTTAACATCGGCTTGAGGAGAAAAAAATTGATCTAGAAAAAAAAGATGAGAGAGAAAGTAAATGCGAGAATGATTTATTCTCTCTTACCTTTTGACTATATATATGGTCCTTATCCAAAAGGGTATTTACAACAGCTACAAGGTGACATTTACATCATCCATGACATCAGCCTAGGACCAAACAATAATTTTTAGGACCAAACTATAATTTATATTATCAAATAGGACCAAATAGACACATGGTAGGTCAACGGGACTAGACTCTCCCTAATATATTATTCCTAGGACCTAATGGTATTTCCTACTTTTATCTATATATGGTACTTGTTCACCCCAATTTCGTGATAAATCAGTTAATATATTAGCGACTCTTTGAGTATTTTGCATTTGTGTCATATGAACAACACATGCTAATTAACGTAGACGAAAGAAAAGGCATTCGGAAAAAAGTGATGATCTGCACAACACAGTTTTTATATAAGGCCTTTCCGAACAACCTAAGCTCACACTAGGTTACTAGAATTTATCTATCTATCTAGTTCCATCTCTGGCTACATCACATGCAACTAGTGGTGGAAGCAAGATTATAAGTATATAATAAGGGTAATAAGAAAATACTTTGCAGTGGTTTGCAAGAGATAAAAGCACAATTTTAACTGGTTTAAGGGATATCTAATTAATGTTTAGGCCTTGATAAGTTTTGGAGCGGATTACCAGGTGGTGGGAATGAACAACTGACACCACTTGTCCTTGATTGGGCCCTGAATGTAGCTATGATATTTCTTCTTTCGTTTGTGTGTTCGGCCGAAGGTATTGGTGGCCGAAGGTATTGGTGTAGCTGTTATTCTTCAACTCAAGATACTACTATGTGCCCGTTTCCAAGGTGTGTAAAGAGAGTGTAATAAAACGAGCACAAAATGCAATTGAAATGAGGCAAAGGACAAATGATGTCACCATCCACTTTCTTCAAGCCAAACGTCAAACACCTGTTCCCAACACACATCCCATGTCTATCCAACAAGCCCACTCCTAGCATACCATAATTTCTCAATCTGTCTATATAAACCAAAAATTCTGCGTCTTTTTCCAAGTTATATGACTTCATCTCTGAACTCTTGACAGAAAAAAACACCTTAAAACAGCAAACACTTCTTTAAAAGCAAGACACTTTCCCACTCGGCATTTCCACCAACTCTTTCTCAGAATCAAGATCCATTTTCCCTTTCATTCTCTGTATCCAGCCATGGGAATGAGCAACAAAGTAACAGCAATCCTGAATTCATAGATTTACTATGTTCAATACCTTTAATAACTTCAGGAATTTGGTTATAAAAAAAAAAAGCTCATAACCAGTGTGTTCGTCTCCTTAGATGGCCAGTACTTAAACTTGGAATTAATACTTCTTCTCATTGTATCACTAGCTGGTTTTGTTGGATCTTATTGGAATAGACAAGGGCTTTTAGATTTTTACGAGTAGTCCATGGCTGCACTCATCGTGGTACTTCTCATTTTACTCATCATTGCTTTTGTTGGAACTAGACATGATGGTAGTTACATAGTTCACAGTTACCCGGTTATCTCCTCGTCTCTACAGAAAGAATATGACTTGGTACGTAAACAATCGAATGTGGAACAGATTCATAGCAGAATTGTTAGATAATTAATTTGCAGATGTAATAATACCAACATAAAAAGAACGAGAAGTGGTTACGAGAGAACCATGAACACTTGTACATATATACTTTGTACATATTTTGGACTATGTGTTCTGATTTCTGATAACAGTTGAATTAATAAGATTTTTATCTATATATGTATATTTGGCCGAGCTTTTGTCTCTTTTTTTTTTTCCTTCTAATTGAACGCCTTAAATAGATGAGGAAAATCCGGGCTTTATAGTGGTCCAACCCGGCCCGTTAATACAAATTAACCAGAACCGTTAAAACGATCTTTTGGGTGAAAAAGTAAACCCGTTTTCAAACAAACACAGTAGAAAACACAAGTTGCATTTTCTCTTGTTTTTAAGTTCTTTAATAAATTATTAAAAAGGAATATTCGGTAAGTATTTCCAAAACTAGAGTAACTTCCGAATACCATCGTATATGAATTTAAATACTTACTCTTACTAATAAATTCATTACACACAAAATATAAATATGATCATAAGAAATCCCAAAACATCCCGGGTCATAACAACTGGATATCTAAAACTATCAATCTGTTTCTCACTAAGATGTAATGCCGCCGAAACTCAATCTTGATTATTGTATTGCCTTGTCAGTTTACTCCAACACCTTAGAAATTCACTTAACTTGCCTTATTATTGGAACTCATGTTCGAGTGGGCGCAATTCCAAAAAACCCATCGATACCTTTTTTCCTTCACGTATACCCTTTACTCTCTTTTTTGATGAATGTATACCCTTTACTCGCAGGTAGTTGTTCTCACTTTTTTTTTTACTCTATTTTAGGAGGGTTGATTATATTAGCCGCTTCAAAAGTATTTTGCATTTGTATTGTATGGAGAGATAGTTGCCTGCCCCTGAATGCAAACCTAAATGAAAGAAAAACCATCTGAAGAAAACATGATGATAGGTAATCAACCTTCAAAGTCATAAAAAAACATGATGGTAGGCTGTAATTTTATTGGAACTTGGAAGTTTGGAATTATGTATATAGTGTAGAATGCAGAATCTTGCAACAGCAGTGTCCCAGTGAAGATTTAACCAACAAATATTTGTGAAGACCATTACATACTATTTTAGGAATGACGTAGTAGGTGACGTCAGCCTAATCACGAGGAAAGTGTGAAGACTTTGCGAGATTGAAGAACACGTGCGAAGAAAACCTTTGTAAGCTTGCGAGAATGACGCGGGCCAGATCCGAAAATAAAGGTTGACTTAGCTGTCATCCACTATGTAATATCCTATATAAAGGACCAAGTAGACTTGAGAGAGGGGGATCTTTTTAGAAGAGTGAGAAAGCAAATAGGGGAGAAAGTCAGAATAATTCTTATTTCCTTGTAATCTTATCATTCTTGTAAGATTCAAAAAAAGTTAATAAAGATTTGACGATTGTTCTTATTATTTGGGCAAAAGAATTTGTAAACTCATTAGGGTGTGATTGTTGGGAAACCTGCAATCACATATTGGCGCTAGAAACAGGGACGATCATGACAAGGATTTGAAAAATTTGTTAAAATTGTGTGAAGATTGTTATTGTGATTTGAAAGAATCTGGAATAATTAGTGAAGAATTTGTGTAGTTTTTAGTGGATTATTGAAATCAAAAGATGATGAAACATGTCAGAAAACTGATCAAGGAAAAGATTATTAAAACCAAAGAAGGCAATAGGAGATTGGAGTGTAGTTTAATAAAAAGGACAATGATTAATGAGTTCCATGAAAATATCAAAGGAAGAATACATAAATGAGATTTTGAAGGAAAAGGTGTCACCATTGAAGGATTGGGAAAAGCAGAAAATTACATTCACAACAACGAAATACCGAGAAGAAAATTTAAGGCACACGGCTCGTTGGTAGTCACAATAGCGTAGCGAAAAGAGATGGATGATTCGGCGAGATACGTAGAAGAATGGGCGATGAACAGAACTTTAGTAGCTACATGGAGTTCAGTTGATATAATGTTCTATCATGCATTCAGAGGAATGGGATACAAAGATGAAGAGATGACTTGTTCAACATATCATATCCACGGCTTTGGCAAATCAACAACAAAACCTAAAGGAGAAATAGTGGTGCGAATATTACTAGGAGAAATTGAAACACAAGTGACATTTTGCGTGGTGGATATAGAGTCACCTTACAACATGCTATTGGGATGGTCGTGGATACATGCGATTAAAGCCGTAGCATCAACATTGCATCAGTGTATCAAATTTCCTATGCCAAGTGGAGTAGGTGAAATCATAGGGGAGGATAACGATGCGAAAATGTGCTATCAAAAAGAAGTGGAGAGTTATGAAGGGCGTGCAAAGAGGCGAAAAATTCGCTGGAAAACGGAGAAAGATGTAAGGAAATAAGAAGAATTTAGAATTTACATGATAAAAGAAGAGGAAGGAAAAGGAATACCGATCGAAATTTCGGAAGAAGGAGACGAACCGATAAAAACAATAAAAGAGCCAACCCCAATAGGAGAATCAACGGCGATCTACCTTTGCGTAGGAACCAACAAAAGGATTAAATGTTGGAACTAAAGGAGAACCAAAAATGTTAGAATTGGAACCAAGAAATGGACATGAGATGAGGAAGAAAGAACAATCAATCTATTGCGATAATATAAAGACATCTTCACGTGGAGCATGGAGAGATGCCGGAATAGATCCTTCTATCGCGTGTCATCATTTGAAAATTAACAAAAGTGTAAAACCATCAGCGAGAGAATAAGAAAAATACCAACAACGTATCATCCCCAAATAGAAGAAGAATTACGAGAAGATCTTGGGCGCGGGGAATTATACGACAAGCTAAATACCCGGAGTGGATAGCAAACATGGTTGTGGTGCCTAAGAAAAACAATGGGATAAGAATCTACATAGATTTTAGTGATCTAAACAAAGCTTGTCCAAAGGACAGTTTTCCTCTAACAGATATCCCACAAATGGTCGAATCAGCGGCAGGGAATGATAGAATGTCTTCTTTAGATGGATATAAAGGTTACAATCAAATCCCTCTCGCTGAAGAAGATCAAGAACACACTGCCTTTTTCGCACCCAGAGGATTATATTGTTACACGAAAATGCCATTTGGTTTGCGAAATGATGGAGCAACATATCAGAGGATGGTAGAAAAGGTGAAATGGATACATAATATATTAGAAGTGTATGTGGACGACATTTTGGTGAAAAGTAAGGAAGCTAAAGATCATGTGCAAGATTTGAAGGAAATTTTCGAGCAGATGCGGCAATTTAACATCAAGGTAAATCCTGAAAAGTGCATTTTCGGCGTTGCGTCGGGAAAATTTTTAGGATACATTGTGTGAAAAGAAGGAATACAAGTTGACCCAGAGAAAGTACAAGCAATTCGCGACATGCCAATGCCAGCGACGGTGAAAGATGTACAGAAATTAAATGGACTCTTGGCTTCGCTAGGAAGATTCATTTCACGATCATCGGATAAATGCAAACATTTCTTCAACATACTTAAGAAGGGAGCGAAGTTTAGATGGACAGAAGAATGTGAAAAAGTCTGCAAGGAATAAGAGACCATTTGATGAATATATCTATTTTACAAAAAAGAACCGGGGAAGAATTGTTAATCTATCTTGGCGACAACTTCGCATGCGTTAAGTGTTGTGTTGTTGCGAATAGATGCATGGGTGGCAAAGTCGATCTACTACATCAGCAAGACATTCAATACGACAGAGAAAAATTATTCGAAGACTGAAAAATTAATACTGGCCTTAGTTTATGCAACAGTTAAGCTTCGCATATATTTTAGGCTTATAAAATAAAGGTGTTGACAAAGATGCCAATTGAATCGGTAATGAAAAATTCAAAAGATCGGCGAGTGCGAGATATGGAACGCGCAAGTGGGACATTTTGAGATCAAGTATAAATTGCCGTCTTGTAGAAATCACAAGTTGTTGCGAGATTTCTTGAATTTCCATTAGAAGACGATGAAGGTTGTGGAGGAGATGGTGGATGTAGAAGAAGAACATGGTAATCAAGAGACTTCAGCGTGAGCCTAATACATTGGAAATATTGGTGGATGTATCATCAAATGGGAAGGTAACGGAGTTGGAATTGTCTTACTTTCGCACGAAGGAGCCGAAAATGGCTTTTTCCTTTAGGTTGGAGTTCGCATCCACTAATAATGAAACAAATATGAAGCAGTGGTACATGCCTTAAAACTCGCAATAGAAATGAAGTTATAAAGCACAAGAATCACCAGTGACTCGCAACTAGTCATTCGCCAAATAAAAAAAGAATACACTACGAATGAACCATCATTGAAGAAATACAAGAAGCTTGTTGAGGAATTGTCAGTGAAAATACCAAAAATAAGATGGAGACACATATCAAGGAAAGATAAAAGATTAGTGACGCCTTTGCTTTTATCCCAAGTATGATGGTAAATCAATGCGAGATGCATAAAGATCGAACACTTCTTTAGCCTTCAATCAACAAAGAAGGAGGAAGAGGCGGATGTGATGATAATAGAAGATGGGGAAGATGAGAAGGCGAATAATGTCGCAGATTGGAGAATCGAACTTCATGCATATCTAGAGAAAAGAGAAATATCAAGGAATAGATTGGAAGCACATAAATTGAAGAGTCGTGCGACAATTACGAACTTAGAGACGGGGTGTTGTGTCGAAGATCATTTAATGGGCCATCACTTAGATGCTTGACGAAAATAAGGATAATAAATATTAAAAGCATTACATTATGGAGATGCTGGTAACCATAGTGGAGGAAGATATTTGGCATACAAAACAAAAATGCAAAGTTATTATTGGTCGTACATGCATGAGGACGCGAAAGAAGTCTCAAGGCGTTGCGAAGAATGTCAACGGCATGGTAGGAGGATACATGCACACAGCACTTTTATCATCTTAAACAAGTGTGTGGCCCTTTGGAAAGTGGGGTTTAAACATTGTGGGATCATTTTTACCGGGGATCTAGACAAAGAAGATATTTGATTGTCGCAACAGATTATTTCACAAAGTAGGCTGAAGTAAAAGCAGTACAACATATTCGCGATAAAGATGTCTTCACATTTATATTCGAAAATATCATTTGTAGATTTGGAATTCCTGCACAATTGGTGTCTGATAATGGAAAAAAGTTCGAGGAGAAGAATATAGAAATGCATTTAAGATAAAATTTTGGAAATACACTCCTTTATATCCGCAAAGCAATGGACAAGCGGAAGCAACAAATAAGACAATTGCAGATACATTGAAGAAGAAGCTGGAGGGGCATAATAAAGCATGGTGTGACAGGGTGCATAATGCGATGCGGGCTTATAACACAATTAGGCGAGAAGCTACGGGAATGTCACCTTTTTGTTTAACGTATGGAGTTGAAGCGGTACTACCAACTGAGGTCATTATTCCCACAACAAAGAGAGAAGCATGGGAGAACAATTTAAGTGCGAATATAATTTTAACAAAGCTTGATGAATTAGAAGAAAAGAGAGAAATGGCTCTGACATATGGAGAACTATCGGCGAAAGATTAGATCAGAGAATACAATAGAGTGTTAAAATAAGAGAATTTCGCTAGGAGATTTGGTGTTGCGAGAAATACCAGTGTATCAGAGAGGAAATCATAGAAAATTAGAAAAGAAATGGGACAGACCATATATCATTAAAGAAATAGTCGGAACATGGGCATATAAAGCGATGGATCTTTGAGGGAAAGGATACGGTACTTAAGTTGGATCGACCATGGAATAGACATATCTAAAGAAATATTATCCATAAAGGTCTATCAAAAATAGCTGGGAAAACGAGAAAAATGAAATGAAGATCAAAGTAAAAAAATTTATTGCGAAATTATATTTATCAAATGGTATTGAAAACATGCGATAATTTATAGTAAATTATGATTTTTACAAAAAGAAAATCAAAAGATTAAATGAGAGAGGCACCTTTATGGCGTACACCTAGTTCGCGAAAATATCGCAAGAGGCAAATGTAAGACCCTAAAGTGCATCATAGAAGGAGAACCTATTGCATGGCTCGGGAAAGGCTATACGCCACCGGAACCTTGGTCATGGAGATTTGGGGTCGATAAAGCCCCATCGGGAGAGGATCCTTGGTTTTCAACCTAAGATTATGACTTAGGTTGGACGACTAAGGTCTCTCTAAGGAGTGCATAATTTGATCAAGGCGCCAGGTACAAGTTGAGCCAAGAGTGCTGAAATTACGGAGCGTGCACAGCCATTCTTGGCAAGTCTTGACTATGATGCACTCGGTCAGAAGAAAACCCCGATTAGGGTCAGGTCTTGTAACCATGAGCCATATCGGCGAAGGGATAAAGAAGGCGCGAAAAAAAGCTGGTTGTTGTTAAGACCAGGATGGGATGATCCAATCTTGTGGTAGAGTGCGCCTCCTTGAAGGGAGCAACAAGGGGGGATAAGGATGGCACCCTCCATTGGGTCTTGATAATTGTCAAAAACGCAAATGTCATGAGGCTTTTTACTCATGGGAGTATTAAGGCTTGTCATATTTGTGCAATGATCTGCGAGGCAATAATAATAGAAAAAGATAAGATGAGGTCAAT